>JASTWB010000383.1:0-20482 GCA_032158295.1 Pycnopodia helianthoides | reverse complement strand
CTTGACCTAAACACAAAAAAGGAATCAGCCGATTAAAATCAATTAGAAATGTTTGAAAAAAATCTCACAAGTTGCTAATCTTAAGAAGTTAGATTCTGACCTTGAGGCGGTCAGTTGTGCAGCTTCCCACCAATTTTCTCCAACACAAACTCGCTGAAAACAATCTGAACCCCGACGTCTGGTTGCGAGTGTATCAGCGTCTGACACTCAGCATCTGGTGGATAGTCCAACGGAAAGTTGACAGACTACGGTCTTCTCTGTCAGCAGTCAGGATTTTGCTGCAATCAGAAATTACCAGTCACTTCATTAAACATAATGTGGTACATTGATTGGTAACCTAACACCAAAACTTATTTTGACAAAAACACACCCCCAAACACCTCAGCAATTCTGTGTGCTAATTGAGATTTCTACCAATCAGCTCCATTCTTGATAAGTTTGTTTCTTGATACATACCTCATGCACATGACATCAGTCAAGCAGGGCGCCCTTGGGTGACCAGACGAATGGGCTAAGCTGGCTGCACAGTGTGAGTTCTGTTCTCTCATCAATCTCTCTCGTCAAATCACTCAGCTGTAAATTAGACAATCAAATCAAGAAATCTCAAAAACATGTATGTGAAGATCCTTGAAAAATATTCTTTAATAAGTGAAAAAAGTGAAAATTGTCACACTGACTAATGGCTTTGCCAAAGGATGGTCAACATTTTTTTTTATTATTAAAATCTGAGATCATTTCAGCATTGTGAGATTGTCTCTAAAACAAATTTATTAAAATGCTTTTATGAACAAAGAGTGTTGGCAGTTCTGAGAGATTGTTCTCTTGACCTAACACAAAAAAGGAATCAGCCGATTAAAATCAATTAGAAATGTTTGAAAAAAATCTCACAAGTTGCTAATCTTAAGAAGTTAGATTCTGACCTTGAGGCGGTCAGTTGTGCAGCTTCCCACCAAATTTCTCCAACACAAACTCGCTGAAAACAATCTGAACCCGACGTCTGGTTGCGAGTGTATCAGCGTCTGACACTCGCATCTGGTGGATAGTCCAACGGAAAGTTGACAGACTACGGTCTTCTCTGTCAGCAGTCAGGATTTTGCTGCAATCAGAAATTACCAGTCACTTCATTAAACATAATGTGGTACATTGATTGGTAACCTAACACCAAAACTTATTTTGACAAAACACACCCCCAAACACCTCAGCAATTCTGTGTGCTAATTGAGATTTCTACGCAATCAGCTCCATTCTTGATAAGTTTGTTTCTTGATACATACCTCATGCACATGACATCAGTCAAGCAGGGCGCCCTTGGGTGACCAGACGAATGGGCTAAGCTGGCTGCACAGGGTGACGTTCTGTTCTCTCATCAAATCTCTCTCGTCAAATCACTCAGCTGTAAATTAGACAATCAAATCAAGAAATCTCAAAAACATGTATGTGAAGATCCTTGAAAAATTATTCTTTAATAAGTGAAAAAAGTGAAATTGTCACACTGACTAATGGCTTTGCCAAAGGATGGTCAACATTTTTTTTATTATTAAAAATCTGAGATCATTTCAGCATTGTGAGATTGTCTCTAAAACAAATTTATTAAAAATGGCTTTTATGAACCAAAAAGTGTTGGCAGGTTCTGAGAGATTGTTCTCTTGAGCCTAAACACAAAAAAGGAATCAGCCGATTAAAATCAATTAGAAATGTTTGAAAAAAATCTCACAAGTTGCTAATCTTAAGAAGTTAGATTCTGACCTTGAGGCGGTCAGTTGTGCAGCTTCCACCAAATTTCTCCAACACAAACTCGCTGAAAACAATCTGAACCCCGACGTCTGGTTGCGAGTGTATCAGCGTCTGACACTCAGCATCTGGTGGATAGTCCAACGGAAAGTTGACAGACTACGGTCTTCTCTGTCAGCAGTCAGGATTTTGCTGCAATCAGAAATTACCAGTCACTTCATTAAACATAATGTGGTACATTGATTGGTAACCTAACACCAAAACTTATTTTGACAAAAACACACCCCCCAAACACCTCAGCAATTCTGTGTGCTAATTGAGATTTCTACGCAATCAGCTCCATTCTTGATAAGTTTGTTTCTTGATACATACCTCATGCACATGACATCAGTCAAGCAGGGCGCCCTTGGGTGACCAGACGAATGGGCTAAGCTGGCTGCACAGGGTGACGTTCTGTTCTCTCATCAAATCTCTCTCGTCAAATCACTCAGCTGTAAATGAGACAATCAAATCAAGAAATCTCAAAAACATGTATGTGAAGATCCTTGAAAAATCATTCTTTAATAAGTGAAAAAATGAAAATTGTCACACTGACTAATGGCTTTGCCAAAGGATGGTCAACATTTTTTTTTATTATTAAAAATCTGAGATCATTTCAGCATTGTGAGATTGTCTCTAAAACAAATTTATTAAAATGGCTTTTATGAACCAAAAAGTGTTGGCAGGTTCTGAGAGATTGTTCTCTTGAGCCTAAACACAAAAAGGAATCAGCCGATTAAAATCAATTAGAAATGTTTGAAAAAAATCTCACAAGTTGCTAATCTTAAGAAGTTAGATTCTGACCTTGAGGCGGTCAGTTGTGCAGCTTCCCACCAAATTTCTCAACACAAACTCGCTGAAAACAATCTGAACCCGACGTCTGGTTGCGAGTGTATCAGCGTCTGACACTCAGCATCTGGTGGATAGTCCAACGGAAAGTTGACAGACTACGGTCTTCTTGTCAGCAGTCAGGATTTTGCTGCAATCAGAAATTACCAGTCACTTCATTAAACATAATGTGGTACATTGATTGGTAACCTAACACCAAAACTTATTTTGACAAAAACACACCCCCCAAACACCTCAGCAATTCTGTGTGCTAATTGAGATTTCTACGCAATCAGCTCCATTCTTGATAAGTTTGTTTCTTGATACATACCTCATGCACATGACATCAGTCAAGCAGGGCGCCCTTGGGTGACCAGACGAATGGGCTAAGCTGCTGCACAGGGTGACGTTCTGTTCTCTCATCAAATCTCTCTCGTCAAATCACTCAGCTGTAAATTAGACAATCAAATCAAGAAATCTCAAAAACATGTATGTGAAGATCCTTGAAAAATCATTCTTTAATAAGTGAAAAAAGTGAAAATTGTCACACTGACTAATGGCTTTGCCAAAGGATGGTCAACATTTTTTTTTATTATTAAAAATCTGAGATCATTTCAGCATTGTGAGATTGTCTCTAAAACAAATTTATTAAAAATGGCTTTTATGAACCAAAAAAGTGTTGGCAGGTTCTGAGAGATTGTTCTCTTGAGCCTAAACACAAAAAAGGAATCAGCCGATTAAATCAATTAGAAATGTTTGAAAAAAATCTCACAAGTTGCTAATCTTAAGAAGTTAGATTCTGACCTTGAGGCGGTCAGTTGTGCAGCTTCCCACCAAATTTCTCCAACACAAACTCGCTGAAAACAATCTGAACCCCGACGTCTGGTTGCGAGTGTATCAGCGTCTGACACTCAGCATCTGTGGATAGTCCAACGGAAAGTTGACAGACTACGGTCTTCTTTGTCAGCAGTCAGGATTTTGCTGCAATCAGAAATTACCAGTCACTTCATTAAACATAATGTGGTACATTGATTGGTAACCTAACACCAAAACTTATTTTGACAAAAACACACCCCCCAAACACCTCAGCAATTCTGTGTGCTAATTGAGATTTCTACGCAATCAGCTCCATTCTTGATAAGTTTGTTTCTTGATACATACCTCATGCACATGACATCAGTCAAGCAGGGTGCCCTTGGGTGACCAGACGAATGGGCTAAGCTGGCTGCACAGGGTGACGTTCTGTTCTCTCATCAAATCTCTCTCGTCAAATCACTCAGCTGTAAATTAGACAATCAAATCAAGAAATCTCAAAAACATGTATGTGAAGATCCTTGAAAAATCATTCTTTAATAAGTGAAAAAAGTGAAAATTGTCACACTGACTAATGGCTTTGCCAAAGGATGGTCAACATTTTTTTTTATTATTAAAAATCTGAGATCATTTCAGCATTGTGAGATTGTCTCTAAAACAAATTTATTAAAAATGGCTTTTATGAACCAAAAAAGTGTTGGCAGGTTCTGAGAGATTGTTCTCTTGAGCCTAAACACAAAAAAGGAATCAGCCGATTAAAATCAATTAGAAATGTTTGAAAAAAATCTCACAAGTTGCTAATCTTAAGAAGTTAGATTCTGACCTTGAGGCGGTCAGTTGTGCAGCTTCCCACCAAATTTCTCCAACACAAACTCGCTGAAAACAATCTGAACCCCGACGTCTGGTTGCGAGTGTATCAGCGTCTGACACTCAGCATCTGGTGGATAGTCCAACGGAAAGTTGACAGACTACGGTCTTCTCTGTCAGCAGTCAGGATTTTGCTGCAATCAGAAATTACCAGTCACTTCATTAAACATAATGTGGTACATTGATTGGTAACCTAACACCAAAACTTATTTTGACAAAAAACACACCCCCAAACACCTCAGCAATTCTGTGTGCTAATTGAGATTTCTACGCAATCAGCTCCATTCTTTATAAGTTTGTTTCTTGATACATACCTCATGCACATGACATCAGTCAAGCAGGGCGCCCTTGGGTGACCAGACACAATGGGCTAAGCTGGCTGCACAGGGTGACGTTCTGTTCTCTCATCAAATCTCTCTCGTCAAATCACTCAGCTGTAAATGAGACAATCAAATCAAGAAATCTCAAAAACATGTATGTGAAGATCCTTGAAAAATCATTCTTTAATAAGTGAAAAAAATGAAAATTGTCACACTGACTAATGGCTTTGCCAAAGGATGGTCAACATTTTTTTTTATTATTAAAAATCTGAGATCATTTCAGCATTGTGAGATTGTCTCTAAAACAAATTTATTAAAATGGCTTTTATGAACCAAAAAGTGTTGGCAGGTTCTGAGAGATTGTTCTCTTGAGCCTAAACACAAAAAAGGAATCAGCCGATTAAAATCAATTAGAAATGTTTGAAAAAAATCTCACAAGTTGCTAATCTTAAGAAGTTAGATTCTGACCTTGAGGCGGTCAGTTGTGCAGCTTCCCACCAAATTTCTCCAACACAAACTCGCTGAAAACAATCTGAACCCCGACGTCTGGTTGCGAGTGTATCAGCGTCTGACACTCAGCATCTGGTGGATAGTCCAACGGAAAGTTGACAGACTACGGTCTTCTTGTCAGCAGTCAGGATTTTGCTGCAATCAGAAATTACCAGTCACTTCATTAAACATAATGTGGTACATTGATTGGTAACCTAACACCAAAACTTATTTTGACAAAAAACACCCCCCAAACACCTCAGCAATTCTGTGTGCTAATTGAGATTTCTACGCAATCAGCTCCATTCTTGATAAGTTTGTTTCTTGATACATACCTCATGCACATGACATCAGTCAAGCAGGGTGCCCTTGGGTGACCAGACGAATGGGCTAAGCTGGCTGCACAGGGTGACGTTCTGTTCTCTCATCAAATCTCTCTCGTCAAATCACTCAGCTGTAAATTAGACAATCAAATCAAGAAATCTCAAAAACATGTATGTGAAGATCCTTGAAAAATATTCTTTAATAAGTGAAAAAAAGTGAAAATTGTCACACTGACTAATGGCTTTGCCAAAGGATGGTCAACATTTTTTTTTATTATTAAAAATCTGAGATCATTTCAGCATTGTGAGATTGTCTCTAAAAACAAATTTATTAAAAATGGCTTTTATGAACCAAAAAAGTGTTGGCAGGTTCTGAGAGATTGTTCTCTTGAGCCTAAACACAAAAAAGGAATCAGCCGATTAAAATCAATTAGAAATGTTTGAAAAAAATCTCACAAGTTGCTAATCTTAAGAAGTTAGATTCTGACCTTGAGGCGGTCAGTTGTGCAGCTTCCCACCAAATTTCTCCAACACAAACTCGCTGAAAACAATCTGAACCCCGACGTCTGGTTGCGAGTGTATCAGCGTCTGACACTCAGCATCTGGTGGATAGTCCAACGGAAAGTTGACAGACTACGGTCTTCTTCTGTCGGCAGTCAGGATTTTGCTGCAATCAGAAATTACCAGTCACTTCATTAAACATAATGTGGTACATTGATTGGTAACCTAACACCAAAACTTATTTTGACAAAAACACACCCCCCAAACACCTCAGCAATTCTGTGTGCTAATTGAGATTTCTACGCAATCAGCTCCATTCTTATAAGTTTGTTTCTTGATACATACCTCATGCACATGACATCAGTCAAGCAGGGCGCCCTTGGGTGACCAGACGAATGGGCTAAGCTGGCTGCACAGGGTGACGTTCTGTTCTCTCATCAAATCTCTCTCGTCAAATCACTCAGCTGTAAATGAGACAATCAAATCAAGAAATCTCAAAAACATGTATGTGAAGATCCTTGAAAAATCATTCTTTAATAAGTGAAAAAATGAAAATTGTCACACTGACTAATGGCTTTGCCAAAGGATGGTCAACATTTTTTTTTATTATTAAAAATCTGAGATCATTTCAGCATTGTGAGATTGTCTCTAAACAATTTTTTTGAAAAATTGCTTTTATGAACCAAAAAAGTGTTGGCAGGTTCTGAGAGATTGTTCTCTTGAACCTAAACACAAAAAAGGAATCAGCCGATTAAAATCAATTAGAAATGTTTGAAAAAAATCTCACAAGTTGCTAATCTTAAGAAGTTAGATTCTGACCTTGAGGCGGTCAGTTGTGCAGCTTCCCACCAATTTCTCCAACACAAACTCGCTGAAAACAATCTGAACCCCGACGTCTGGTTGCGAGTGTATCAGCGTCTGACACTCAGCATCTGGTGGATAGTCCAACGGAAAGTTGACAGACTACGGTCTTCTCTGTCAGCAGTCAGGATTTTGCTGCAATCAGAAATTACCAGTCACTTCATTAAACATAATGTGGTACATTGATTGGTAACCTAACACCAAAACTTATTTTGACAAAAACACACCCCCAAACACCTCAGCAATTCTGTGTGCTAATTGAGATTTCTACGCAATCAGCTCCATTCTTGATAAGTTTGTTTCTTGATACATACCTCATGCACATGACATCAGTCAAGCAGGGCGCCCTTGGGTGACCAGACGAATGGGCTAAGCTGGCTGCACAGGGTGACGTTCTGTTCTCTCATCAAATCTCTCTCGTCAAATCACTCAGCTGTAAATGAGACAATCAAATCAAGAAATCTCAAAAACATGTATGTGAAGATCCTTGAAAAATCATTCTTTAATAAGTGAAAAAAATGAAAATTGTCACACTGACTAATGGCTTTGCAAAAGAATGGTCAACATTTTTTTTTATTATTAAAAATCTGAGATCATTTCAGCATTGTGAGATTGTCTCTAAAGCAATTTTTTTGAAAATTGCTTTTATGAACCAAAAAAGTGTTGGCAGGTTCTGAGAGATTGTTCTCTTGAACCTAAACACAAAAAAGGAATCAGCCGATTAAAATCAATTAGAAATGTTTGAAAAAAATCTCACAAGTTGCTAATCTTAAGAAGTTAGATTCTGACCTTGAGGCGGTCAGTTGTGCAGCTTCCCACCAAATTTCTCCAACACAAACTCGCTGAAAACAATCTGAACCCCGACGTCTGGTTGCGAGTGTATCAGCGTCTGACACTCAGCATCTGGTGGATAGTCCAACGGAAAGTTGACAGACTACGGTCTTCTCTGTTAGCAGTCAGGACCTTGCTGCAATCAGAAATTACCAGTCACTTCATTAAACATAATGTGGTACATTGATTGGTAACCTAACACCAAAACTTATTTTGACAAAAACACACCCCCAAACACCTCAGCAATTCTGTGTGCTAATTGAGATTTCTACGCAATCAGCTCTATTCCTGAAGGGTTTGTTTTTCTTGATATAAACCTCATGCACAAGACATCAGTCAAGTAGGGCGCCCTCGGCTAGTTATCCATGTGTACAAATCTGCGTGTTTCCATTAATCATTATTTGCCTATGGCCAAAAGCTATACCTGGGAGGTCATTTTTGTTGGTTTACCTCTTCAGCACTGAAAGATACCATCAAGTGGGAATGAAAATACTCTTCCGAAAACCAATAGAATTATAAAGGGAAGATCCCCAGCTAACACGTAACGTCATCATAACATTACTGTGAAGTTGTGTTTTGGTAATGTTAATTCCCAACTAAAACACAACTAACCTGCAACGTTGCAAAAAGGTTGCGGTTTGGTCTTGTTACTTAATAACCTAAATAAAACGTTATAACAAGGTTTATTTTAACCGTCGTATAAAAACGTCTTGTGAATATTATTTTTCAACGTTTTCTGAATGTTATTGTTCTGTCAAGTTACTTGGTAATGCAGATACGACGTTTTCAATGTTGGTTTTTGACGTCATATACAATCGTTAGGTGAATGTTCTTTCATAACGTTACCTGAAGGTTGTGGTTTTGTCACATTATTTTAAAACATAGATACAACGTTATGGCAATGTTTCTTAAAAACCTCTAAATAAAGTCGCGTTAACGTTTTTTTACAACGTTGCTTGAATGTTGTAGTTTTGTCAGGTTACTTGGGAACATTATGACAACGTAATATCACATATGCAAATTAGTAGATTTGGCTAAGAAGTTGTAACATATTTACAACAAATTTCGAGAAATTTGACAATTTTTTGAATTAGGTGTACTCATTTCTTCATGTATTTGTCTAAACTATCAGAGGACTTAGTGGCAAATTTAATGTAGTAACTAAACATGTAATTTTACTTTCAAAACATATTATTAAAGTGGAAAAACTGTAGTAAAAATACACACCCATGATTGCCAAAGCAACAAGTTGGTATGCACTTATATAGTACATGCTGTACGATAGTATACAGGTACAGTGAAGTTAGGCAACCGCAACAAGTAGTAATGGCCTACTGGTAAGTTTACATTGTTGAAAGTAATTAATTGATTGTATTGTTGTATCAATTGCTTATATTCATGAAACTATATATATAATATGAACAATTTATAGTTGATCGAAAAACTTCAGAAAGAAATCATATAATTGCGTCAAGAAATTACCTTGTTTTTGCAGTGCAGTTTTTACGTTGTCACAACGTTATTATAAAACATCATAACGCAACGTCATCTAGACGTTGACAAAACTCTACACTTATCCGTCCGTATGACGTTAAATAAAAACGTTCTCCCAACATTCCTAGCAATGTCGAAGGGACGTTATTTTGTTTGCTGGGGATTTATATCCAGTTTATATCTGTGGAACTCTAGGTGGCAGCAAACATAGTGGAATATTTTCCACTTTGGAAAAAGTACTGAGCATGCACACATCTTTAAGACATTGGATGACCTGGTAAGTCTATTGACCAATATGAGTCACAGAAGCCTCCACTCTGTGCAAAAAATCACTAGTCTGTACATTCAAATATATAACAAATTTACATTAACAGTAACTTGATAAAAAGTACCTCAAAATAATGTCGCTCTCAGTCAGCATAAAGTATCACAGGCTCATGAATGACAAGAAGCGCAGAATCTGGTGGAGGAGTAAAGAGGATCTGACATCCGCAGTCTGCTTGGAGGAGAGGTAGTGTAGGCAGGCTTTTGGTTGAAGTAGAAACTAAAAACTGCCGACTACAACTGCGAACTACAAACTCCAAACCCCAAACTCCAACCTCCATTCTCCAAACTCCAATCTGGAAAGGGGTTGTTACAACCAAATTAAGGACAAGGTAATTACATGCTGAAAATTGACGAGATTTTTCACTTTCTTCTCCTGACCTAACAGATTGAGCCCCACGTTTTTCAGGTTTATTTTTTTTTTATGGATGATCACACAAAACAAAAACGGTGTCTGAGACTTTTTTGTCAGATCTACCAGTCCTGTATAATACCTTTAATAATACTCAACTGTACCTTTTTACGAGCCATGGGATGTAGAGGCGACACAGACAGCACACACTCATGAAGACAAAGCTGAGCCTAATGGAAAAAGACAATTAAGAAGGACACATATAAAAAGTTTGGAAGTAATTATATTCTGGGAAGAAACTGCAGACACAGATTTTGTAAGTGTAACTTTTTTGTTAAGGACTGTGGCAAGTCAAAATAAATTGGTTTATGCACACAAGTGACAGGAGGGTAATTGGTAGCAAGAGGGACTGGCCAGAGATCAGTGACTACGACTGACCAAATCAAGTTTTTTTTCTACACTTGGTCACTTAACTCCAATGGATTTTGATATTATAAGTTTGCCTCTGCTGCTCGAAATCCAATCTGGATTGAGCCTGACCCATAATCTGACTATGCATTTATCCCTTGTTCTGTGCTACAATAATTAGCGGTCCAGTGATGCAAACCTCAAAGAACAGACTGGGATTGTTATTAAAATAACACAAAAGGACACTTTAAATGTGGTTCCATCAGCCTGCGGCGCATATGTTATGATCTGAAAGTCTCCAAACTATAAGTGAAGGTCAATAACTCAAAGAGCCTGTACTTTCTCAGGTGCAATAAAAAATTCAAACAAAATCCCACTGATATAAAACTTGATTCAATAAGGAAAGTATCAACAACTTCAAATATTGACAGGGTTTAACAAGCTTCAACAGTTAAGTTAGAAAGTGTACGATTTCAAGAGAAGATCTTATATGCAAAAGACCACTCTAAGGTCAAGCTGCCAACATTTTCATCTTGCAGTCAAGGAAATTTTCTACAATAAATTGGGCGTTATGAAGAACATGGGGGAAAACCTAAATTAATTGGGGAGATTTTCAAATTTGTTTATCTGAACATGGAAAGATGGATTTATTTTCGCAGAAACAGGGAGAGTTGGCTGCTCTAAGGATGGCAAAAAAACAGTTCTTTGGCAGTGTACATGAGCTGGTTTGCGGGGTAAAATCACCTCCAGCAAACAGCTAGACACAGACCAAAGTGTCTGATCAGAAATTAAATTCAGCCCTCACACACTTAATTCTGACGAGTGGCAAGCAACATCATAACCCTGCAGGAGCAAAGGCCATCATTTTGATTTGGAACGCACACCCGAAAAATACATGTAATGTACATCACGAAGTAGTTACTTGAGGAAGAAAGATATAAAATCCAATGTTAACTTTGACTCAATCTGCTAAATATCTTCCAACTCTGTTTTTGAACTACCCACCCCATAAAAGAAATGAAATCACTTTTGCGTCAGTGCTTGTTCAGATAAAAACAGTTTACATGTTAAACTGTGTAGATAATGGATTTCTCTCTTTGATTCTGGTCTTGTAACAGAAATTCTGGTCTTACTAGTGGTTACTGCATATTGTAGGCAACATGCAAGCCCTGCATTCCTGTGGATTTCCCAACCAAGTTCAAGCCCCGGAACAAGGGGCAAATTCCATAGGGCTTTTCAAGCTGACTACCGTCAGAAACGATATGGGGAAGAAGAAACTTCCCGAAAACTGAACTTTTGATTTAGGTCACAAACTGTCTCTTCTACCAGAGCTACCTGTATTACACGTTTAATAATACTCAACTGTACCTTTTCATGAGCCATGGGATGTAGAGGCGACACATACAGCACAAACATTTGAAGAAAAAGCTGTGCCTACTGGACAAAGACAATTCAGAAGAACACATATAAAAAGTTTGCAAATAATTATGTTCTGGGAAGAAACTGCAGACACAGATTTTGTAAGTGTATTTTTTTTTTTTAGGACTGTGGCAAGTCAAGGTAGAATGGTTTGTGCACACAAGTGACAAGTGGGTAATTGGTAGCAGGAGGGACTGACCAGAGATCAGTGACCACTACTGACCAATTCAAGTTTTTTCTACACTTGGTTACTTAACTCCAACAGATTTTGAAATTATAAGTTTGCCTCTGCTGCTCGAAATCCAATCTGGATTGAGCCTGACCCATAATCTGACTTTGCAATCATCCCTTGTCCTGTTCTACAATAATTAGTGGCGTGTTGTGGCCTAGCGGTCCAGTGATGCAAACCTCACAGAACAGACTGGGCTTGTTATCATAACAACACAAAAAGACACTTTAAATGTGGTTCCATCAGCCTGCGGCGCATATGTTATGATCTGAAAGTCTCCAAACTATAAGTGAAGGTCAATAACTCAAAGAGCCTGTACTTTCTCAGGTGCAATAAAAAATTCAAACAAAATCCCACTGATATAAAACTTGATTCAATAAGGAAAGTATCAACAACTTCAAATATTGACAGGGTTTAACAAGCTTCAACAGTTAAGTTAGAAAGTGTACGATTTCAAGAGAAGATCTTATATGCAAAAGACCACTCTGAGGTCAAGCTGCCAACATTTTCATCTTGCAGTCAAGGAAATTTTCTACAATAAATTGGGCGTTATGAAGAACATGGGGGAAAACCTAAATTAATTGGGGAGATTTTCAAATTTGTTTATCTGAACATGGAAAGATGGATTTATTTTCGCAGAAACAGGGAGAGTTGGCTGCTCTAAGGATGGCAAAAAAACAGTTCTTTGGCAGTGTACATGAGCTGGTTTGCGGGGTAAAATCACCTCCAGCAAACAGCTAGACACAGACCAAAGTGTCTGATCAGAAATTAAATTCAGCCCTCACACACTTAATTCTGACGAGTGGCAAGCAACATCATAACCCTGCAGGAGCAAAGGCCATCATTTTGATTTGGAACGCACACCCGAAAAATACATGTAATGTACATCACGAAGTAGTTACTTGAGGAAGAAAGATATAAAATCCAATGTTAACTTTGACTCAATCTGCTAAATATCTTCCAACTCTGTTTTTGAACTACCCACCCATAAAAGAAATGAAATCACTTTTGCGTCAGTGCTTGTTCAGATAAAAACAGTTTACATGTTAAACTGTGTAGATAATGGATTTCTCTCTTTGATTCTGGTCTTGTAACAGAAATTCGGGTCTTACTAGTGGTTACTGCATATTGTAGGCAACATGCAAGCCCTGCATTCCTGTGGATTTCCCAACCAAGTTCAAGCCCCGGAACAAGGGGCAAATTCCATAGGGCTTTTCAAGCTGACTACCGTCAGAAACGATATGGGGAAGAAGAAACTTCCCGAAAACTGAACTTTTGATTTAGGTCACAAACTGTCTCTTCTACCAGAGCTACCTGTATTACACGTTTAATAATACTCAACTGTACCTTTTCATGAGCCATGGGATGTAGAGGCGACACATACAGCACAAACATTTGAAGAAAAAGCTGCGCCTACTGGACAAAGACAATTCAGAAGAACACATATAAAAAGTTTGCAAATAATTATGTTCTGGGAAGAAGCTGCAGACACAGATTTTGTAAGTGTATTTTTTTTTTTAGGACTGTGGCAAGTCAAGGTAGAATGGTTTGTGCACACAAGTGACAAGTGGGTAATTGGTAGCAGGAGGGACTGACCAGAGATCAGTGACCACTACTGACCAATTCAAGTTTTTTCTACACTTGGTTACTTAACTCCAACAGATTTTGAAATTATAAGTTTGCCTCTGCTGCTCGAAATCCAATCTGGATTGAGCCTGACCATAATCTGACTTTGCAATCATCCCTTGTCCTGTTCTACAATAATTAGTGGCGTGTTGTGGCCTAGCGGTCCAGTGATGCAAACCTCACAGAACAGACTGGGCTTGTTATCATAACAACACAAAAAGACACTTTAAATGTGGTTCCATCAGCCTGCGGCGCATATGTTATGATCTGAAGTCTCCAAACTATAAGTGAAGGTCAATAACTCAAAGAGCCTGTACTTTCTCAGGTGCAATAAAAAATTCAAACAAAATCCCACTGATATAAAACTTGATTCAATAAGGAAAGTATCAACAACTTCAAATATTGACAGGGTTTAACAAGCTTCAACAGTTAAGTTAGAAAGTGTACGATTTCAAGAGAAGATCTTATATGCAAAAGACCACTCTAAGGTCAAGCTGCCAACATTTTCATCTTGCAGTCAAGGAAATTTTCTACAATAAATTGGGCGTTATGAAGAACATGGGGGAAAACCTAAATTAATTGGGGAGATTTTCAAATTTGTTTATCTGAACATGGAAAGATGGATTTATTTTCGCAGAAACAGGGAGAGTTGGCTGCTCTAAGGATGGCAAAAAAAACAGTTCTTTGGCAGTGTACATGAGCTGGTTTGCGGGGTAAAATCACCTCCAGCAAACAGCTAGACACAGACCAAAGTGTCTGATCAGAAATTAAATTCAGCCCTCACACACTTAATTCTGACGAGTGGCAAGCAACATCATAACCCTGCAGGAGCAAAGGCCATCATTTTGATTTGGAACGCACACCCGAAAAATACATGTAATGTACATCACGAAGTAGTTACTTGAGGAAGAAAGATATAAAATCCAATGTTAACTTTGACTCAATCTGCTAAATATCTTCCAACTCTGTTTTTGAACTACCCACCCCATAAAAGAAATGAAATCACTTTTGCGTCAGTGCTTGTTCAGATAAAAACAGTTTACATGTTAAACTGTGTAGATAATGGATTTCTCTCTTTGATTCTGGTCTTGTAACAGAAATTCTGGTCTTACTAGTGGTTACTGCATATTGTAGGCAACATGCAAGCCCTGCATTCCTGTGGATTTCCAAACCAAGTTCAAGTCCCGGAACAAGGGGCAAATTCCATAGGGCTTTTCAAGCTGACTACCGTCAGAAACGATATGGGGAAGAAGAAACTTCCCGAAAACTGAACTTTTGATTTAGGTCACAAACTGTCTCTTCTACCAGAGCTACCTGTATTACACGTTTAATAATACTCAACTGTACCTTTTCATGAGCCATGGGATGTAGAGGCGACACATACAGCACAAACATTTGAAGAAAAAGCTGTGCCTACTGGACAAAGACAATTCAGAAGAACACATATAAAAAGTTTGCAAATAATTATGTTCTGGGAAGAAACTGCAGACACAGATTTTGTAAGTGTATTTTTTTTTTTTAGGACTGTGGCAAGTCAAGGTAGAATGGTTTGTGCACACAAGTGACAAGTGGGTAATTGGTAGCAGGAGGGACTGACCAGAGATCAGTGACCACTACTGACCAATTCAAGTTTTTTCTACACTTGGTTACTTAACTCCAACAGATTTTGAAATTATAAGTTTGCCTCTGCTGCTCGAAATCCAATCTGGATTGAGCTGACCCATAATCTGACTTTGCAATCATCCCTTGTCCTGTTCTACAATAATTAGTGGCGTGTTGTGGCCTAGCGGTCCAGTGATGCAAACCTCACAGAACAGACTGGGCTTGTTATCATAACAACACAAAAAGACACTTTAAATGTGGTTCCATCAGCCTGCGGCGCATATGTTATGATCTGAAAGTCTCCAAACTATAAGTGAAGGTCAATAACTCAAAGAGCCTGTACTTTCTCAGGTGCAATAAAAAATTCAAACAAAATCCCACTGATATAAAACTTGATTCAATAAGGAAAGTATCAACAACTTCAAATATTGACAGGGTTTAACAAGCTTCAACAGTTAAGTTAGAAAGTGTACGATTTCAAGAGAAGATCTTATATGCAAAAGACCACTCTAAGGTCAAGCTGCCAACATTTTCATCTTGCAGTCAAGGAAATTTTCTACAATAAATTGGGCGTTATGAAGAACATGGGGGAAAACCTAAATTAATTGGGGAGATTTTCAAATTTGTTTATCTGAACATGGAAAGATGGATTTATTTTCGCAGAAACAGGGAGAGTTGGCTGCTCTAAGGATGGCAAAAAAAACAGTTCTTTGGCAGTGTACATGAGCTGGTTTGCGGGGTAAAATCACCTCCAGCAAACAGCTAGACACAGACCAAAGTGTCTGATCAGAAATTAAATTCAGCCCTCACACACTTAATTCTGACGAGTGGCAAGCAACATCATAACCCTGCAGGAGCAAAGGCCATCATTTTGATTTGGAACGCACACCCGAAAAATACATGTAATGTACATCACGAAGTAGTTACTTGAGGAAGAAAGATATAAAATCCAATGTTAACTTTGACTCAATCTGCTAAATATCTTCCAACTCTGTTTTTGAACTACCCACCCCATAAAAGAAATGAAATCACTTTTGCGTCAGTGCTTGTTCAGATAAAAACAGTTTACATGTTAAACTGTGTAGATAATGGATTTCTCTCTTTGATTCTGGTCTTGTAACAGAAATTCTGGTCTTACTAGTGGTTACTGCATATTGTAGGCAACATGCAAGCCCTGCATTCCTGTGGATTTCCAAACCAAGTTCAAGTCCCGGAACAAGGGGCAAATTCCATAGGGCTTTTCAAGCTGACTACCGTCAGAAACGATATGGGGAAGAAGAAACTTCCCGAAAACTGAACTTTTGATTTAGGTCACAAACTGTCTCTTCTACCAGAGCTACCTGTATTACACGTTTAATAATACTCAACTGTACCTTTTCATGAGCCATGGGATGTAGAGGCGACACATACAGCACAAACATTTGAAGAAAAGCTGTGCCTACTGGACAAAGACAATTCAGAAGAACACATATAAAAAGTTTGCAAATAATTATGTTCTGGGAAGAAACTGCAGACACAGATTTTGTAAGTGTTTTTTTTTTTTTTTAGGACTGTGGCAAGTCAAGGTAGAATGGTTTGTGCACACAAGTGACAAGTGGGTAATTGGTAGCAGGAGGGACTGACCAGAGATCAGTGACCACTACTGACCAATTCAAGTTTTTTCTACACTTGGTTGCTTAACTCCAACAGATTTTGAAATTATAAGTTAGCCTCTGCTGCTCGAAATCCAATCTGGATTGAGCCTGACCCATAATCTGACTTTGCAATCATCCCTTGTCCTGTTCTACAATAATTAGTGGCGTGTTGTGGCCTAGCGGTCCAGTGATGCAAACCTCACAGAACAGACTGGGCTTGTTATCATAACAACACAAAAAGACACTTTAAATGTGGTTCCATCAGCCTGCGGCGCATATGTTATGATCTGAAAGTCTCCAAACTATAAGTGAAGGTCAATAACTCAAAGAGCCTGTACTTTCTCAGGTGCAATAAAAAATTCAAACAAAATCCCACTGATATAAAACTTGATTCAATAAGGAAAGTATCAACAACTTCAAATATTGACAGGGTTTAACAAGCTTCAACAGTTAAGTTAGAAAGTGTACGATTTCAAGAGAAGATCTTATATGCAAAAGACCACTCTAAGGTCAAGCTGCCAACATTTTCATCTTGCAGTCAAGGAAATTTTCTACAATAAATTGGGCGTTATGAAGAACATGGGGGAAAACCTAAATTAATTGGGGAGATTTTCAAATTTGTTTATCTGAACATGGAAAGATGGATTTATTTTCGCAGAAACAGGGAGAGTTGGCTGCTCTAAGGATGGCAAAAAAAACAGTTCTTTGGCAGTGTACATGAGCTGGTTTGCGGGGTAAAATCACCTCCAGCAAACAGCTAGACACAGACCAAAGTGTCTGATCAGAAATTAAATTCAGCCCTCACACACTTAATTCTGACGAGTGGCAAGCAACATCATAACCCTGCAGGAGCAAAGGCCATCATTTTGATTTGGAACGCACACCCGAAAAATACATGTAATGTACATCACGAAGTGTTACTTGAGGAAGAAAGATATAAAATCCAATGTTAACTTTGACTCAATCTGCTAAATATCTTCCAACTCTGTTTTTGAACTACCCACCCATAAAAGAAATGAAATCACTTTTGCGTCAGTGCTTGTTCAGATAAAAACAGTTTACATGTTAAACTGTGTAGATAATGGATTTCTCTCTTTGATTCTGGTCTTGTAACAGAAATTCTGGTCTTACTAGTGGTTACTGCATATTGTAGGCAACATGCAAGCCCTGCATTCCTGTGGATTTCCAAACCAAGTTCAAGTCCCGGAACAAGGGGCAAATTCCATAGGGCTTTTCAAGCTGACTACCGTCAGAAACGATATGGGGAAGAAGAAACTTCCCGAAAACTGAACTTTTGATTTAGGTCACAAACTGTCTCTTCTACCAGAGCTACCTGTATTACACGTTTAATAATACTCAACTGTACCTTTTCATGAGCCATGGGATGTAGAGGCGACACATACAGCACAAACATTTGAAGAAAAAGCTGTGCCTACTGGACAAAGACAATTCAGAAGAACACATATAAAAAGTTTGCAAATAATTATGTTCTGGGAATAGTTACTTGAGGAAGAAAGATATAAAATCCATGTAACTTGACTCAATCTGCTAAATATCTTCCAACTCTGTTTTTGAACTACCCACCCATAAAGAAATGAAATCACTTTTGCGTCAGTGCTTGTTCAGATAAAAACAGTTTACATGTTAAACTGTGTAGATAATGGATTTCTCTCTTTGATTCTGGTCTTGTAACAGAAATTCTGGTCTTACTAGTGGTTACTGCATATTGTAGGCAACATGCAAGCCCTGCATTCCTGTGGATTTCCCAACCAAGTTCAACCGGAACAGGGGCAAATTCCATAGGCTTTCAAGCTGACACCGTCAGAAACGATATGGGGAAGAAGAAACTTCCCGAAAACTGAACTTTTGATTTAGGTCACAAACTGTCTCTTCTACCAGAGCTACCTGTATTACACGTTTAATAATACTCAACTGTACCTTTTCATGAGCCATGGGATGTAGAGGCGACACATACAGCACAAACATTTGAAGAAAAAGCTGTGCCTACTGGACAAAGACAATTCAGAAGAACACATATAAAAAGTTTGCAAATAATTATGTTCTGGGAAGAAACTGCAGACACAGATTTTGTAAGTGTATTTTTTTTTTTTAGGACTGTGGCAAGTCAAGGTAGAATGGTTTGTGCACACAAGTGACAAGTGGGTAATTGGTAGCAGGAGGGACTGACCAGAGATCAGTGACCACTACTGACCAATTCAAGTTTTTTCTACACTTGGTTACTTAACTCCAACAGATTTGAAATTATAAGTTTGCCTCTGCTGCTCGAAATCCAATCTGGATTGAGCCTGACCCATAATCTGACTTTGCAATCATCCCTTGTCCTGTTCTACAATAATTAGTGGCGTGTTGTGGCCTAGCGGTCCAGTGATGCAAACCTCACAGAACAGACTGGGCTTGTTATCATAACAACACAAAAAGACACTTTAAATGTGGTTCCATCAGCCTGCGGCGCATATGTTATGATCTGAAAGTCTCCAAACTATAAGTGAAGGTCAATAACTCAAAGAGCCTGTACTTTCTCAGGTGCAATAAAAAATTCAAACAAAATCCCACTGATATAAAACTTGATTCAATAAGGAAAGTATCAACAACTTCAAATATTGACAGGGTTTAACAAGCTTCAACAGTAAAGTTAGAAAGTGTACGATTTCAAGAGAAGATCTTATATGCAAAAGACCACTCTGAGGTCAAGCTGCCAACATTTTCATCTTGCAGTCAAGGAAATTTCTACAAAATTGGGCGTTATGAAGAACATGGGGGAAAACCTAAATTAATTGGGGAGATTTTCAAATTTGTTTATCTGAACATGGAAAGATGGATTTATTTTCGCAGAAACAGGGAGAGTTGGCTGCTCTAAGGATGGCAAAAAAAACAGTTCTTTGGCAGTGTACATGAGCTGGTTTGCGGGGTAAAATCACCTCCAGCAAACAGCTAGACACAGACCAAAGTGTCTGATCAGAAATTAAATTCAGCCCTCACACACTTAATTCTGACGAGTGGCAAGCAACATCATAACCCTGCAGGAGCAAAGGCCATCATTTTGATTTGGAACGCACACCCGAAAAATACATGTAATGTACATCACGAAGTAGTTACTTGAGGAAGAAAGATATAAAATCCAATGTTAACTTTGACTCAATCTGCTAAATATCTTCCAACTCTGTTTTTGAACTACCCACCCATAAAAGAAATGAAATCACTTTTGCGTCAGTGCTTGTTCAGATAAAAACAGTTTACATGTTAAACTGTGTAGATAATGGATTTCTCTCTTTGATTCTGGTCTTGTAACAGAAATTCTGGTCTTACTAGTGGTTACTGCATATTGTAGGCAACATGCAAGCCCTGCATTCTGTGGATTTCCCAACCAAGTTCAAGTCCGGAACAAGGGGCAAATTCCATAGGGCTTTTCAAGCTGACTACCGTCAGAAACGATATGGGGAAGAAGAAACTTCCCGAAAACTGAACTTTTGATTTAGGTCACAAACTGTCTCTTCTACCAGAGCTACCTGTATTACACGTTTAATAATACTCAACTGTACCTTTTCATGAGCCATGGGATGTAGAGGCGACACATACAGCACAAACATTTGAAGAAAAAGCTGTGCCTACTGGACAAAGACAATTCAGAAGAACACATATAAAAAGTTTGCAAATAATTATGTTCTGGGAAGAAACTGCAGACACAGATTTTGTAAGTGTATTTTTTTTTTTTAGGACTGTGGCAAGTCAAGGTAGAATGGTTTGTGCACACAAGTGACAAGTGGGTAATT
>JASTWB010000382.1:0-20499 GCA_032158295.1 Pycnopodia helianthoides | reverse complement strand
AGATCCCAACAATGTTTTCTTGTATTTGGTTTAGTCTAGTGTTCCTAAACAGATTTAAATTGAAAAATACTTGGGATCATGTTGGCACACAAATAAAATATAGGTCAAAGGTCACACGTAACTACAAATTTTTACTATTTCGCGCAATTTTGCATCGTCAAGAAATGCACGCGCCAATATGATCCCATTAAATTGTCTGCATTTTATGAATATATAGGTTCTCAGCAACACATAAAAAGCAAAAACCAAATGGGATTTGTATGGCGCTCAAAAATATCACAGGTCAAAGGTCACAACAGCATGTTACTTTGTGCATATCATGTAGTGTTGTACAATTGTTCCAAGTAAAACAACTCTTAACAATTGTACAACATTACATGATATGCACGAAGTAACAACATGCTGTTGTGACCTTTGACCTGTAATATTTTTTAGTGCCATACAGATCAAAGTTTTCTAATGTTGGCGCACAAGGTTATGGAGGTACGAAAATGCAAGAAATTTGTAAAATTTGACCTTTGACCTCAATTTTCCCTCTGCGCCAACAAGATCCCACCCATTTTGCACTTAAATTTGTTTTAGGGCTGCAAGTTCTTTCATCTGAACTTGTTCATTCCATGGGATTTTAAAGGCGCATCGAGTTATAAGGCGTTGAAAATGGCACGAGGGCACTGTTCGTCCAAAGTTCAGGTCAGCATAACATGACGCGCCAACAAGATCCAAACTTTTTTTTTTCACAATGAATTTCACAAAGTTTTGTCTTTTAAAATTCACACATTTGTTGACACACATTTGCATTACACACACGCTGCTCTGCCATTATCGCACCGTGTTATGAGAATATAAGGCAATCATCAATAAAAGTACTATATTGTCTGGTTTTTAGGCAAGTACATTGTAAACCGCAAGTGTAAGATGCACAAAACACCAACCCCAACCTGCCAACAAAAGCAAATACACCAAAAACACATCCATATCGGAAACAAACCTTACTACTCAAAGATACAATCAGGATAAATGTGTTTAGGTAGATCTACTTTGATGCACTTGGGCTTCTTTACAAACGCTTTTGGACACATGTACAATAAGATTCTGGTTTGACATTTGACCTCTAATATTTTTAATTGTCATACAAATCCCACGCTGTTTTGCTCTTACAGTTTGGCTGAGTATCTACATTATCATAAAACAATGAAAAGTTAATGGGATCATATTCCTGCGTGTATTTTTATATTAATGGTGCAAAAACACCTGAAATGGGAAAAAATGTTATTTAGTACGACCTTTGACCTTTATTATATTTGTGCGCCAACATGATCCCAATTAGTTTTCAATTGAATCTGTTGAGGAGCACTAAACTAAACCAGATACAAGAGAACATTGATGGGATCTTGTTGGCGCAGGTATAACAAGAGTGAGAAAATTGCATGTTTTGCCGTCTGAAAGCCAATTTTAGGTGTGAAATGGCCAGTACTTAAAGAATTTTCAAAAATGCATTTAAAGTCATGAACTGAAAGTTTAATTTTGTTAAAGATCTACTTCAGCAATATCTGCGAAATAAAACAAATTGCTGAATCTTAAACATAATGTTATTAAGTATTCTGACCTTGTAGATTGGATTGTTTTAAACATATATTTTTTTCGTAATTTTAACCGGAAAAAATAATCCGATCTTAGGGTTTTTAAAAACTCGCGCGCTTCCATGGCTCCCTCCATAGGCACCATGCATGTCCCATACTGAAGCACGTGTATTTACGCGCACCACGAACCAACTATAAGATACGTGGGTGAACCAGCGAATGATGACGTACTTATAAGAAAGGGGAAACCAGGAAGTAGCGATGTGTCGTGTGTTTACACGGTAACTATGTGTGATGATCTCATTATTCGAATACATTCACCAAGTTAAGACGTGAGAATTGACCATGCCGAACTCATGTTCTGTTGGTGGATGTACTTGGAACGCAGATAGGAACCCAGATGTGAGTTTTTGTTTCGAGTCCCAAGAGATCCTGCCCAGAGAAGGGAATGGGTGCGTTCGGTGACCAACACAGGGTTTCACGGTGACAAAATGGACCATGATTTGCAGTGCCCATTTTACGGACGACTGTCGGGTTGCAACATCGCAACTAAAGAGCAGTTTTGGATTAAAAAGCTATAACAGGCTTAAGCCAGGTTCAATCCCAACCATGAAAGCCCCATCTGCAGTGCTATCATCTTTTCAAACAGAGAGTAAAACAGGCACAGCCAAATGAAACTAAGCGATTCAGCCAACACTCGTCTGGCATGTCATTTAAGAAAAGAGAGAAGAGCTGGGTAAGCAACTTTTAAGTTCTAAAACTAAGTTCTATGAGTATGTAGTTGATATTTTACCATCGTTTCTTTTCATTTCAAAACATGCACTTCTCGCAAGAGATTTCAAACTCAATAGTAGGGCTACCAAAACCATCAACAATTTTCCTTTTCACTCGATGTGATTGTGAGCATGATTCGAGTTCGAAGTTTAGGAAAGTTTGTAACTAGTTACCAATTCTACTTCACCTCCTTGACCTTGTCATCCCAGTGCACATACATGTGTACAAGACTCCCCTTCAACTTCAAGTACAACCTACAGACTTCATTATTGACCTTACATTGCTTTTCCAGTTTAGTTTGCTTTCAACATCATTGTATCCCTGGGGGAGGAGTACCAGAGGAAGGACCATGGTAAAAAATTACTTGGGCCTACAAAGGGCAAAGCCATACATGTGTGTGAATACAATGCCCAAATTATGACATTTTGACTTAGAGGTTAAATACAATGTTTGTTTTGATCTTTTGTTCAGGTTTTACAAGAAGCTTTTGCTGAATATATGCTAAGTAT
Source organism: Pycnopodia helianthoides (assembly GCA_032158295.1). NCBI lineage: Eukaryota > Metazoa > Echinodermata > Asteroidea > Forcipulatida > Asteriidae > Pycnopodia > Pycnopodia helianthoides. The sequence goes on along the minus strand of JASTWB010000382.1, from coordinate 17,636 downwards.
GGTGACCAGGAGCCCACTGGTGAACAACTTCTCCCATCTAATGTGATGGAAAGTTCAATCACATCAGAGGAGGTAATGAAACGGTTTACTGGCTTGTTGCAGAAACAACCTTAATTATGTTTAGGGGAGAAATATTCAACCGCGGGGGGTGGGGGTCAGCTTCAAAATGCCTGGACCCCGAGCTGAGGGTTATTTTTATTTCATTACACATCAAAATGTGCAGTATCGGAATAATAATTAACTTTACTTTGCATAATCATACACTTGTCAGGCCTGGAATTTCATCTTGGAGAGGGCAAGGCCATTTTCATTTTGTAAAGGGTACTTCCATTGGAAAATCTTAAAGTCTATGGGAGACTTTTGAAGGGGCACCAAGGCCAACACAAGGGCAACGAAGGCCATGGCCTCCGTGTAATTCCACATGGTGGGATTGGTGGCCTCCCCAGTTTGTGCATATTGCATGGTGAACTAAAGTAGTTTTTTTTTGTGGGGGGGAGAAAAAGAGGAGTTGGAGTACATGTATTGGGGTTTGCATATTTCATGTGTAATGTGTTTTCAATCCAGGGCAAACACAAAACAATTACACTTCTTTTTGACAATTTGCCAGACAACCTGTCTTTCTAAGCTTTGACTGTAATTTGAAATGTTTGTTTACATTTTCTTGAAAGTCTACATTGAGCTGAAAATTTTGATAAGGTCTTTTAGAATGTCTGTAGGCAAGAAGAGTAAGGATCGCATGGAATTAGTTTTGCAACATTCCCTTTTAATTTAGCTGTTTTCTATTTAATTACTCAATGAAAATTGAAACTAGACAGAGAGGTCAACTTTGGTGATACAACTTTTCTTGACATTAAGTATTACATGTACACTGTACTCTTAACTCCAAAAATATTGCTTTTTGTACATAAGGTGGTCATTTACCATGTAGTATATGCAAGAAGGGTAAGGAACTCATAGTTACATTTTCTTTTAATGGCAACGTGTCCCTTTAATTTATTAATTAAGCTGCTTTCTATTTATTTACTTCACTTGAAGAGGGGTAGTTGACTTTGCGAAAACAATTGTTGTTTTATTCTATTTTTCTTGAAATAAAATAATACTCATAAAGACTAAAGACTGATATGTGTATATTATTAAAAGTATTTATTGTCATTTACTCATGGATCATCTAAAAATGATTGTAACACACTGAAAATTTAGAGTAAATGGAGGCCACCAATCCCACCATGTTTGTATCCTCAATTCTGAAAACCTTCCTGAAAACCATGTACCACTACTAGATTAGCAGAACATGTTTTGATCATAGTATGATTTGAAACTTTGCATGGTGGGATCAGATTTGCAGTGATGCTATGTATAAAATCTCGTTGTGAGTAGTGGTGGTTTTAAAAAGAACAGGTGGTTTGACAACTTCCTGAAGAGGATCAGGGCATACTGATCAAAAAATCAAGTTGTGAAACCACTGTTTCTTTTCAGAACCACCACTACTCAAAAGAGATTTTACCTATGGTGTCAGCGCAAACCTCACCTAATTATAGACATTGTTCTTGTAATGACACACATCCCATCTCAGTGAGCCAAATATTAACAGATTTTTATCAAAGATTGTGGTTCTCAAAAAAGTTCCCCTTTTGAAGCCTCTTTGCTGTATAACTTCCATGTTTGTAATATGTACATGTAAGTTGAATGCATTTCACTATTTTCCATTGAGAGGCACAACAGCATGAGCTTTATGTTTGACAAATAATTTGTACATCTATTTTTTGAGTCTCATTTACAAACATTTTATCAACTATAGGGGCTAAAAATACCACACTAAATTCGAGTGAGAAGAGGAATTCTTATTATATGATTGGCAATAAATTTTAGGGTTTTTAAGTTACTAATAGTCAAGTGGTGGGTAAACCCTTTATATTGTCCATTGGGGTTGGGATATTTCCTTCGGATGGCGTCCATGATACATGAAGGAAGTGGCACTCTGTTGAACCTTCCGAGGTAGCCCGTACACCATCTGACAACTTGCCTGTAAACAACATGGTGATTTCTTCTGCAAACAAAGTAGTTGAAGAAAATCAAATTAGGTAAACATTTGATATCAATATTTGTTTAAAAACACAGTTTTCCCATTTTGAAGAAATCACGTACGAGTAAGGGTGGAAATATACTCTTCTGGTTTGTCCAGTCGAAAAACTTGTAGGAGAACCCCCCCCCCACACACACACACACACCCTTACATATGGCTGTTACAGGGGTCCTTTCATTGTTGTTCTCCTTTTTCTGAAGAAATCCTAATTGGGTCACCACCAGAACAAAGAAAACCTTATGGGGTAGCATTGCTCCGTAAGTTGGCATGTGTAAGCTCACACACACACACACACACTCAAGTGTGTCATGAGCTCCAATCGTGGACCCTCCTTTGTTCAACTCTTTGTCCTGACAAACGTGGACCCCATTGTTTTCCTTTGTGATAACAAACATGGACCTATTGTCCCTTTTGTTGTAAGTCCTCGGTTTGATTGCACTACAAACTCACACACACACACTTTTGGGTTCTTTAAAGAAGTCATAAGCTGTAACATACTCAACAATTGTGACAGAGATCAAAGTGTTTAGAAAAAATCTTGTACAGGTTTTATGGTTATTCGTTTTTCTGAGTTGAATAAATCTAATCCAACAGTCAATTATACTCAGGGTCAGGTAAGAGGCGTAATAATTTTTTTGGGGGGAGGGTTTGCTCCTTACATTAATTTTACAGTTCAATTAAAAAAAGACACTTACTGGTCTAGAGTCCCTTCAACTGCATCTCTGCCATAGTATTCACCGGTACTGTAAATACGCGGTTTGAAGTACAGCCGGGTGCAGACAGACTGCTTCAAACCAATCATTCACAGCAAGGCTTTGGTTTTCATCCTCTACATTAATGTTCAATGCTGCCATTTGGGCTCTTGTCTTCTGCACTTCCTTACAGCAGATGCAGTTCACTGCCATTGGTTGGACCACACAGTGTCCGCATGAGCACCTGAAAGAAAAATTTAAATAACAGAAAATTAACGGATGAAAGTGTTGCTGTACTGACATAGGATGGACTATGTTCATGACCATTAACTAATTTTACGTGAACGGGGGTAATACAAAATGAGTGGGGATTGAAACGATGCGTGTCTCATTTATACATCTAAGTAAAAAATCATGCAATGTTTCGCATTGTTTATCAATGGCCGTTGTTCTTACTTTGTGTCTCTGGGAATTTTTTTTTATTTTATTTTTTTTATTTGAAAAGTGGTTTGTAATTGTAGTTCTGTTTTAAAGAATAAACATGACATATCATACTAGCCTAAAAGAAAACTATGAGAAATAATTAGCAAATGAGCTTGACATAGAAAATAATTAATCCAATTAGGCTAGGACCTACCTCAATCATTTGCTAAAAAAAAATAAAAAATAAATGCGGTAGAACAGTGACACTGACAGAAAATACGGCTTGTCAGGATCAGTTCGGTACTGAAAATAAATGTTATCTCCGACACACTGAGATTTGATGATTGTATTGTGAAAAAATTAATGGATAAACGAGGAATTACAGAAACAAATAAAACAACATTCATCTATTTTCCTTCTCCATGGAACCCGGTTCTCCGATAAGGATACCTGCACTAACCCAATGGGAACAATTTTTGAGTGACACCATTCAATGTATCATGAAAACGTGAACCATATTGGACAACAGCAACCATTTCGTGAGAAAAAAAAATCAACTTTCTGCTGCTATTTCTATCCATTATAGCGGCCTCATATGCCGCATAGATAAATAAGTACTTCATGACGATAAAAAACAGTAAACATAGCATTGTTTGTTCTTCAAAAAACCTGTGGGACTCACCATTCAGTATTGTTTAGTCGACCTCCTGCATCAGGATTCGCACGTTCACGATCATCGGCGGCCAGTGGCTCAAACCTGTATGGTTTGGCACCTCGCACTTCCTCGTCAAGCACTCCCCCAGCTTCATCAACGCCCTCTTCGTCTTCGGAAGAGCTCCCTCCACCGTCAGATCTATCCTCACTATCAATACTATCATCTGTATTTCCTAATTCTTCTTCGTCCACACTGTGTTCCTCCCACGATCCGCTAATGTCTGACATTTTGTCCTCGTTTACTGTGTGAATAGCTATAGACGCGTACAATAAACACACTTCGCTGCGCGGGGGGTAAACAAGCCGTCTCCATTCATGTACGTCATCAGAGTCTATGGTATATTTTTATCACGTGACATGCCGTTTCCAAAAACTCGGTATGAGGAGCTGCTGAACGCTGGCCTAAATGACCTTTTTTTTTAATTACGCAACTACCGCTAAGTATTTTCATTAATATATACGTAATCATGAAACACAAATTGATTGGATTTCGCCAAAGTTTAAATTATCTTAGTACCGTTGAAGTAGATCTTTAATACATTGTAATGTTTTTGATTTTATAATTGTTTATCATTACTGTAAACATTCATGGACATTTCAAGTGCTTTTACCCCTTCAGGAAATGGCTGAAACTGAAAGAAACCCTGCAGTAAAGATTGTTTTTATTTGTTTTTATCTATTGTTATTTTGTTCTCAGTTTAACTAATAGAATATCATGCATTTGTTCTTTTTTGCCACTAATTCTGAGTCTTGATAAAACCAGAAAATACATGCATATCTAGAGATAAAACCTTTTGAAATAATTGATTGAATTGTTTGAAAAAGTTGTTTTACTTGGAATACAATCGTACAACACTACATGATATGCACAAAGTAACAACATGCTGTTGTGACCTTTGACCTGTAATATTTTTGAGCGCCATACAAATCCCATTTGGTTTTTGCTTTTTATGTGTTGCTGAGAACCTATATAATCATAAAATGCAGACAATTTAATGGGATCATATTGGCGCGTGCATTTCTTGACGAGCAAAATTGCGCGAAATAGTAAAAATTTGTAGTTACGTGTGACATTTGACCTATATTATATTTGTGCGCCAACATGATCCCAAGTATTTTTCAATTTAAATCTGTTTAGGAACACTAGACTAAACCAAATACAAGAAAACATTGTTGGGATCTTGTTGGCGCAGGTATTTACAATAATGAGAAATGTGCAAGTTGTGCAAATTCTAGGCTAATATGCACGGAATGCCAATGCTTAGAAAAATTTCAAAAAATCTTTTGACATGCAAATTGTAGAGATCCCAAGATTCTTTTTTCATTTGTCATTAGAGGAGGACTGTTCCTACACCTGGTTGTCATTTTAAAAGTTTTCTGATGTTGGCGCGCGAGGTTACGGAGTTGCGAAAACGCAAGAAATTTGTAAAATTTGACCTTTGACCTCAATTATCTCTCTGCGCCAAGAAGATCCCACCCACTTTGCACTTAAATTTGTTTGAGGGCTGTTAGATCTTTCATCAGAACTTAATTATTTCATGGGATCTTAAAGGCGCATCGAGTTATAAGGCGTTGAAATTGGCACGAGGGCGCTGTTCGTCAAACAAAATGTTTTACTCTTGTTGGGACGAGCTTGGAGCACGTTTTTCTGTTTACTTGGAATGTACTCTTCGTTTTACGAGGGTCCTTTGGCTGAAACTTTGATAATTTATTACGCCCAAACCGAAACAGTCAGCAAGCTACAATTTTGGATATATTAGTTTGGTATGATGATGTATCACTTTGATTTTTTAGAAGAAAATCTGAGAACCCATGAATCACCACTTGGTACATTCTTACAGGCAGTGGCTCTTAAACAAATAAACAATAAATAAAAACAAATAAAAACAATCTTTACTGCAGGGTTTCTTTCAGCCATTTCAAAAGCACCTGAAATGTCCATGGATGTTTACAGTAATGATAAACGATTATAAAATTAAAGACATTACAATGTATAAACAAAATTATATTTTCAGTCCATGACTTCAAATGCATTTTTGAAAGTTCTTTAAGTACTGGCCATTTCACACATAGGCCTATTAGCCTAAAATTGGCTTTCAGACGGCAAAACATGCACTTTTCTCATTCTTGTTATACCTGCGCCAACAAGATCCCATCATTGTTCTCTTGTATTTGGTTTAGTTTAGTGCTCCTCAACAGATTCAATTAAAAACTAATTGGGATCATGTTGGCGCACAAATATAATAAAGGTCATAGGTCGTACTAAACTACATTTGTTCCATTTCAGGCGTTTTTGCACCATTAATATAAAAATAACTTTTCATTGTTTTATGATAATGTAGATGCCTAACTGAAAGAGCAAAACAGCGTGGGATTTGCATGACACTTAAAAATATTAGAGGTCAAATGTCAAACCAGAATCTTATTGTACATGTGTCCAAAGGGCAATTCCATGGTTAGTTTCGTTACACTTTTAGCTGCATAGCACAGCTCTGTGGTTTCCAATATGAATATGAAAGCCTATCAAGTCTCCATTTTTTGTACCATGGATACATCTTGCCTAAACCTATTATACAAAAAAAATACAAACTTTTAGACACGTTTATTCAGTTGTTATGATCAGTTTAATTTTGGTTAGTTACGTTACAAAAAAGGGACTCGGAAAAAAAAAGCATGTCTTTGAACAAAAAGTTTCCTCAAACAGGATACAGCTGAAACAAACTTTACTATTTCTATACCTACATGGGTACTAGCAAGTGTTTTGGTAGAAAAATTAATAAAATAACTCTGATCAGTTTCAAGCATTGCCCAAAAATCATGGTTAGTTACGTTACAGTTAGTTACGTTACACTTTGTCCTTGACTAATATTATTTGTGATAATCCCTTTTTATATCACTCACAGCTCTAATCTGGTCTATATCAGTGACTAATATGCACTACTACAACATATCCAGATCAATTAAGCAAAAAACAATGGAAAAAAGTAATATTTTGTAATACAGTATGTACAAAATGTTAATGTCTTTAACATTCAAACTTTTTTCTTTACACTCATAAGCTATGCAGTATTTTATGAGAAAAAAATAACAAAAAACTAAGTTAATTTCTCTTACTACATAGATACCAAAGAAAACAAAACAATAGAAAGGTTATTTCAAATGAAATCCATGTCTTGACTCTTGGTCATGGATGCTAATCTTAAAGTTCATCAGAAAATTTGAAATGCCTGCGATTGTTGACAACTTCTGGCGCATCTAGTTTCAAAATAATTTTGTCCTTTGTATAGAAGATACAATCTTTTTGAGTGGGCCATTTCCAATAATTGCCTGCATGCTTCATCACAGACACTTAGAACTCTCCACTTTCAACAGCAACCACTTCTCCAGGAAATCTGTGCCATTCATACTCTACCATGTACCAGTCTCCTATCTGAATTGACTCCACACTGCTTGGATCATCATTGGGGTAGCTAGTAGATGGTACCTCAGCACCGTCATCATCAGTGGTGATGTTATCCTTTGTTAGGTTGTGTGGATCTATGGACATTAACATAAGGAACAAAGTCAATCAAAATTTTAGAAAATTGCAGCTTCTATTCATACTTGATATAAACAGTGTAAGAATTTATGTATACAGCACTGAACATAAAATCTGTTCCACCCATCACATTAATTTACAAACTCCCATTAATTTAGTTTGGTAGAGAAATACAACTTTAGGATAACCCTTTAAAAATGTAATAAAATTCAGATGGATTATACCATGTTATTATATTGTCATAAAACTTACCCAAATTTTCTCACCACAAAAGTTGAAGTACATGTAGCTGAACTTTTGTAGGACAGGCTTGTTGCGCATGTATCTTGCATACATGCATACAGACAATATGAGGCACATGGCAAACAAACCATGTTTTTTAAGTTGAATTGTGGGTAAAAGAATAGTATCATACTGCCCTCTGTTCTTTAAACTTTACAACATGGCTGAAAACTTGTGCTTGTGTCAACTTAACAGCATCTTAATAGTCTTTATGTTGGTTAGTTATGTTACACCCCGGTTAGTTACGTTACATGGTTAGTTATGTTACAGGTTTTGACTGCTTCTATTTTCCACATGTTACAATTTTTATGATTTTTCTTTCCTTATTTCAATTAAGGATTGTACAAAGGAGGAAAAAATCAAGATATCAAAGTTTTAATTAAATGCCTTCTCTAGAGGCGAAAACAATTGGAAGTTTTGGTTAGTTACGTTACATAGGCTTTAATGGGGTACAAGTTTCACAGATTGATGGTCTGAATCTATCACAATCACAAATTTTGGCTATTGCAGCCATTGTGTAGGTTCAATCAATACATTAATATGATTAGATTGATTTGATACACTGGAATCTTCCCCATTCAGTAGTAAATTGAAGTTGTACAACTTTTTTACACATAATTTCATGATAAAACATTGTTGGCACAAAATTCGTTTTTTTGTATCTTTCCTGCAAAGACATGATAATGAAACCATTTTTTCCTGAAGCTTTGATGTATTTGCTACCATGTAAGCCTAATTTTTACTAAAAAAACAAAATTTAAAATTTTGAGGTCATGTCCACTTCTTCATGGAATTGCCCCAAAAGTGTTACTTAGTAAAGAAGTCCAAGTGCATCAAAGTAGACCTACCTAAACACATTCATCCTGTTGTATATATCTTTGAGTAGTAAGGTTTGTTTCCGATATGGATGTGTTTTTGGTGTATTTGCTTACGTTGGCAAGTTGGGGTTGGTGTTTTGTGCATCTTACACTTGCAGTTTACAATGTACTTGCCTAAAAACCAGACAATACTTTTATTGATGAGTGCCTTATATTCTCATAACACGGTGGGATAATGGCAGCGCAGCGTGTGTATCAACAATTGTGTGTAATAAGAAAACAATTTGTGAAAATCATTGTGAAAAAAGAAAAATTTGGATCTTGTTGGCGCGTCACGAACAGTGCCCTCGTGCCATTCATGTAGTGTTGTACGATTGTTAACATTAGTTCCAAGTAAAACAACTCTTAACAATTGTACAACATTACATGATATGCACGAAGTAACAACATGCTGTTGTGACCTTTGACCTGTAATATATCTTTTAGCGCCATACAGATAAAAGTTTTCTGATGTTGGCGCACGATGTTACGGAGGTGCGAAAATGCAAGAAATTTGACCTTTGACCTCAATTATCTCTCTGCGTCGACAAGATCCCACCCACTTTGCACTTAAATTGGTTTTAGGTCTGCAAGTTCTTTCATCTGAACTTGTATTATTTATGACCTGTAATATTTCTTAGCGCCATACAAATCCCATTTGGTTTTTGCTTTGTATGTGTTGCTGAGAACCTATAATCATAAAATGCAGACAATTTAATGGGATCACATTGGCGCGTGCATTTCTTGAAGACGCAAAATTGCGCGAAATAGTAAAAATTTGTAGTTAGGTATGACCTTTGACCTATATTATATTTGTGCGCCAACATGATCCCAATTATTTTTCAATTTAAATCTGTTTAGGAACACTAGACTTAACCAAATACAAGAAAACATTGTTGGGATCTTGTTGGCGCAGCTATTTACATGAATGAGAAAAGTGCACGTGTGTGCCAATTCTAGGCTAATATGCATGAAATGCCAATGCTTGGTTGTCATTTAAAAAGTTTTCTGATGTTGGCGCGCGAGGTTACGGAGGTGCAAAAACGCAAGAAATTTGTAAAACCTGACCTTTGACCTCAATTATCTCTCTGCGCCAACAAGATCCCACCCACTTTGCACTTAAATTTGTTAAAGGGCTGTTAGATCTTTCATCAGAACTTAATTATTTCATGGGATCTTAAAGGCGCATCGAGTTATAAGGCGTTGAAATTGGCACGAGGGCGCTGTTCGTTTTTGTTTACTTTTGTAATGAGCCCCACGTGAGGTTAAACAAAATGTTTTACTCTTGTTGGGACGAGCTTGGCGCACGTTTTTCTGTTTACTTGGAATGTTCTTTTCGTTTTATGAGGGTCCTTTTTTTAATTTATTACGCCCAAACCGAAACAGTCAGCAAGCTAAAATTTTGGATATATTAGTTTGGTATGATGATGTATGACTCTGATTTTTTAGAAGAAGATCTGAGAACCCATGAATCACCACTTGGTACATTCTTACAGGCAGTGACTCTAAAGTACACTTTTGATGTTCCCAAATAATAGCCCCATGAATAGGGCCAATCCACTCTGTATCTTGGCCCTTGCACCACTGCAAACCTATTCTTTTGCCCTATGGTATTTTTAACCTGCAAAGATCTAGATCGTGAAACTTACTGATGTACTTAGCCGGACTGCTAAAATTTGTTTCAAAAACATCACAATTTTGGGGGTGAAAATCAATCGATTTTCGAGAGTTAATAATTTAGAATTGTCTCAACGATCTTGACAACTTGCTTATTTTGACACATGTTCTCTAATTACGTTAAAAAGTGCTTTTCAGCGTTACTGTACGACGGGATCGAAATGTTTGGGTTCAAAAAATTGGTTCTGTCGGGCTCCTTCAACAACATTAGAAAAACGATACAATCAATTGCTACGATTGAGTTGGTACCAGACTAATTTACTCGCAGACGCCGTGAATGCAAGTAAACAAGATCATTGAGATCGTTTTAAAAGTTCACTCTCAAAAATCATTTAATTTTCACCACAAATGTGTGATGTTTTTGAAACAAATTCCAACAGTCCTAGAAATTACATAGCATTCGATCGGTAAGTTTCACGATCTAGATCTTTGCAGATTAAAAATATCATAGGGCGAAAGAAAGGTTTGCAGTGGTGCTAGGGCCAAGGATACGGAGTGGATAGGCCCTATTCATGGGGCTACACAAATAACAATTATTTTAATCCATGGGTGACATTATTTGAGTCTATTATAAAACCAACTTAGGTCATTCCGTGCCAACTCACCTGATGGGTCGGCAGGCTCCGTCTCAGATTTCGCTAATTTTTTTTAAAAACAATCCCCTATGGGTGCCTTGAACACACACAAATTTTAGAGTCCTACTCCTTGGCATTTCTGAGATATGACCCCCTAAAAATTAAGCCCCGCCCCTTCAAATTGATATTTTGTGTTTTTTAGCATTTTTAGAGGCCTACATGTATATCTACAATAGGAGAGAAGAAGCTATGTAGCTACAAATTAATATACAGGGTATCTGGTATCCCATCAACTAGAATCTCTGTCAAAAGTAGCACAGCTCATTTGCACATCAAGGGTTAGGTCTTTAAAAACCTACATTTTGGCATGCGCAATGACTTTTTGTCATTTTTGAGACCCCCTAGTGTCTATGTGAAATGTCTGATTGCTTTTATATTTCATTTGGGTATAAACTAGGTGCATATGTGTGACATATTATGAGGATAGACCAATCACACCTTTGATGGGTATTTGGCAGGGGTCTTAGTATGCCTCCAACTTAAAAAACGCCCAAAAGTGCTGTTTTCAAGTGGTTTTTTGACAAAGTGGGACATTACTGACAGATTTATCAATTTTGTCCTATAATACTTTGTCCCCAGTCTACTTATAAATGTAAAAAAAAAAAATGGTTTCTGTACTCCTTCATGGTCAGATTTTTATTTGAGTACACCTAGTATTTTGCGCAATGACTTTTTGTCATTTTTGAGACCCCCCCCCCTAGTGCCTATGTGAAATGACTGATTGCTTTTATATTTCATTTGGTTATAAACTAGTTGCATATGTGAGACCTGATATAAGGATAGACCAATCCAACCTTTGATGGATATTTGGCAGGGGTCTGAACATGGGTCCGACTGTAAAAATGTCCCAAAACGCAGTTTTCAAGTAGGCCCTAATTATTAGACAACATTGGACATTACTGACATATTTACCCATTTTTCCCAATAATACTTTGTATCCAGTCTCCTTAAATGTATGTGAGAAGAAAAAAAATGTTTCTTAGCTCCTTCATGTAAAACAAATTGTGAATCATACGCTTAGACTAACATTTTTGCTGTGTTATGCAATTTAGGCCATTATGCACGGTGGTGCTCTGTTTGTTCCTTGAGAATATGTCCACAGAACATCTCTACTTTAATAGTCTCTTGCTCTCTTCAGTTAAGACAGTCGTTTGAAGAAGACCAACTTTTCTGCAGTATACCTGTTTGTGGCAATCCTCCTTCAAAGCTGCACCAATGCTGCAGAGATTGATCTTTCCTGAACTTGTTGCTTAACTTGTCACTTCTAAAAATGCATTATTCTGTATTTCAGCGTTCACTTTTCCATCCTTCAAAAACTTTGTCAAATCATGGAGCTATCAAATGAACTGGTTGCACAACACTCACAGCTTTTTTTGGACAACCACTTTATTTACAAAAAGAGTGACCTTCTAGCAGGCAAGATACTACTACACAAATTCAAGACTTACAAAAATAACTGCTGAACAAGTTGTGGGCTGTGTACAACCGAAGCCTGGCTCTGTTGCTCTTTTGTGAACATGTGATGTCATCCACATGTTACATGGTCTATAGATAAGGGGAAATTTAAGGGGACATGGGGGATTAACCCACCAGTGACAAGGTCAGAGACTGTGGACCAATAAATCAGACAATATCTAGACTCATTTGCCATTGGTCAGTTGTTTATCTTTGTATTTCACAGTGTTAACTGAAAGTAGAATGCCAATGTGTTTCTCTACTGTTAGGCTGCTGACTCTAATTTTGTTTGCTAGTCAAACTTTTTCAATGTTGGCTCACAATAGTAACAACACTCTCAGTGGATGTTAATTTGGAGTTTTTTAACGAGTAAAAATACAGCACCACAGTGCAAAATGGCCTAAATTGCATAACACAGCAAAAACATTAGTCTAGATGCATATATTCACAATTTTTTTTTTACATGAAGGAGTTAAGAAACCATTTTTTTTGCACTTTGATGGGGAAAAAGTAGCGTTTTTTATGATTTTACCAATTTGCCCTATTTTAAGGGTCAGGATCAATCTTCTTAAAAAATATTTCAATGTAAATAAGTATGGGTAGTGTTCTTTTAGAAACAGCATGTAAAATTGTGATACAACTCAATGTGCACTTGTATCAATACTTGGTTTGAGGTACTCTCAGAGAGTGTAACGCGTGTTACCTTTTAATTTTCCTCCTACTAGTAGGGGCTCATGTAAAAATAGTAAAAATTTAGATACATTCTTAACCAACACTTCACAATGAACCTTTAAAAATTGTAACGCGTGTTACTTGTAACGCGTGTTACCAATGAAACGCGTATTACCTTGCCCAATACACTGTGTACAATGGTAATTGTAGACTGTCCTTTTCAAGTCAAAAGAGGCAGTTTAACTCTTCTAAAAGCACAAGTTTCTAAAGAGGGCAGGCTTTAATAGTTACTTTTACTCCCACAATGCATCAGGGTTCATCATTAGCACATGTATTGTTTTAGAGGCAGTGGACACTATTGGTAATTACTCAAAATAATTTTAGCATAAAACCTTACTTGGTAACGAGTAATGGGGAGAGGTTGACAGTATAAAACATTGTGAGAAACGGCTCCCTCTGAAGTGACATAGTTTTCGAGAAAGAAGTAATTTTCCAATAATTTGACTTCGAGACCTCAGAATTAGATTTTGAGGTCTCGTAATCAACCATCTGAAAGCACACAACTTTGTGTGACAAGGGTGTTTTTTCTTTCATAGTTATCCTGCAACTTCAACGACCAATTGAGCTCAAGTTTTTACAGGTTTGTTATTTTATCCATATATGTTGAGATACACCAAGTGAGAAGACTGGTCTTTGACTAGTGTCCAGTGTCTTTAAGGTGTAATTCAGCTTTACTGAAGGGTGAAAGTGAATAATTGTGTGTAGGGGAAAAGTGAATCATACATTTAGCCTTGTGTAAACAGACCATTAAGATGAGATTAGTGTGCCCACAAAAAAAAACATTTTGATGGTTTTGTAGGCCTATAATATAAGCATCAAGCATCATACAGAGTGTTTTTAGAGGACTAGCACAAAAAATTGCCTACCGGAGCTCACTCAAAGTGTTCAAAAAGCTTTAGTTATAGTATTTATAAAATTCTTCCCTTGTTAATGGAGAATCATGTATGGAAACTGAAGCTTTAGGCCTAAAGAACGTATGAGGCGATATGTGTATAGTTCTTAATAGGGAAGGGGGGGGTGGTTTAGTGAAAGGGCAAAACCAGAAGGGGAACAGATGTTGGTAGGGGGTGGGGTCTGGAAAGGAGGCTGCCAAAATAAACTTGAGCGAAATACACTGTGGAGTGAGAAATTTTAAACTACATGTAGATCCGGTGCCAGCAAAGTTGGCAGCTAGAGGGAGTGACACATGTCGGTGTGGTCTCTGGTAGTAAATCCCCTGATTGTTTGGATGTTATTTTTTGGTGGGAGACAAGTGTCTCCGTTATCCAATTACTCAAGGCAATGGTTAGAACAGAGCAAATTTTGATGTTTTTATCTAACCACATGAAGGAAAGATAGGGGGGGGTTGAGAAAAAGGGGGAGGGGTGTTTAGAAGGGGAAGGGGTTGTTGGAACTCGCTAAAAAGAACTTTTATCCGGTGATAATATGTTGAGCCACTTTTTTTAAATACCTTTAATGGACTGGCTCAAAACATATTTTCAGTGCGTTATATAAGCTGCACAATCGCATGCACTACAAATCTGTAGAGAAACTAACAAAATAAATAAATAAGAAGGTCTGCTTACTGTTTTGCTCTTCAAATATGATGTGCAACTGATATTGGTTGATAATTTTGAGAATTTGTAACTCAACAATTGAAATAACTTATCAACAATGTAACAGGAAAATGTGAAACGCGTGTTACCGAAACGCGTGTTACCGACTATTTTGCAATTTACTAAAAAAGTTACACTTGGATTATTGTTATTATTCCGGTATAATAAACCTTAGCATAATACTTGATGATCATAGAAACCAAGTTGTTGTAGACTGGTTAATTTTAGGACAAAGTTGAAATGAAGTTAGGTATTTTTTTGGCCTTTCCATCCAAGGAAACGCGTGTTACCGATTTTCGCAAAGCTATGATCTCTGCTACACCAGTTGATCTTTCACTTTTGTGTGAACATGGGGATCTAGCCTAGAGTTTCAGGTTTTAAAATACAAAAGATGAACACTTAAATCAAAGTAGTCTTGCAGCCAGAGCATGGAGAATAATGAAGGACACCCTAAAACGTAACGCGTGTTACCGCGGAATTGCCCATATACAAATATGAGAAATGAGGTCAGGATGATAGTGAGGAAGAGAAAGCGCTGTGTACAGGTGTAAAGCAAAACCAGATAGTTGTCAATAAGTTGAAATGCTACCGTTCAATGGAAATGTTTGTCTACAGTAGGTTCAGTCGTCTGACCACATTTTCATTTTGGCATTTTGAGTTAGTAAACCTAGTTTATTGAGTTTGAGAGGGAAAACAAATACAAATATTAATGATTTGAAGGATTATTTTTCATGAATTTGATACCGAGACCATTTCCAGTTGTCATGAGATAGATGACATTTTTACTTGTTTTTGGTACTTGTTTGTTTGGTGTGTTTATTGAAAGCTTAAGGACGAGGGGAAATTACTGCTCAAAAACAATGTCACTGTCATCACTTGCTAATGAATTAAAGACAACTTTCTAAATTACAAAATCACATTTTTTATATCCTTTCAAATCAATGCAACTGTGTACCTTTTCAGGATTGAGATCAGGGCCCAATTCCATAGAGCTGCTTAAGCAGAGAATATTGCTTAACAATTTCCAGCTAAGCAGAAATCAGCAGGATACCAGTCACAAATTGTACATGTGACATGGTAGTTTGGCTGGTAACCTTATTCAGGTAAGCATAACTTTGTTGTGCTTCAGCTACTTTTTGTGCTTTAAAAGCAGCTTTATGAAATTGGGCCTTGCACTGTACAAAAAAAACAGTTTGTTCATGACAATTCACACATACGGTAATCTACATCTTGCAAAAGAGATGATCAAACTAGAGTATTTTTCCCCCCAAAGTTTGATTAATGTATTTAAGGTTTGTGATATAACTTTCTTCTTTCTACTTTGTCATTGCAGGGACACATTCGCAAGACACCAAGAATACATTTCAAAGGAAGCAAAGGGGTTTCTGCCGCTTCAGAAACCATCGGCATTCGCAGACACCAGCGGCGTCCCTGGCTGACTCCCAGTACTCTGGACGTGCTTGACCAGAAGCGTGCCTCACGTCTCCGTGGTGACACTGACGAAGCTCGCAGACTTAAGGGTGTCTTTAAAGCTAAGGCGAAGAGCGACCCCGAGGAGTTCTATGACAAACTCGCCGAAAAAGGACTGCGTAAAAATAACCTCCGCCCAACCTTCCAGGCCATCAAGTGCATGCGCGGCCCCCCACAACAGGGACATAGCACCTCCCCAATAACTAAAACTGATGGCACCCCCTGCAAGTCGGTCAAGGAGACTCTTGGCCGCTGGCGGGAGCACTACAACACCATGCTCAACCACCCCCCCGCTACGTCCTGCCCAGACCTTATTGCACAGGCATCAGGTACAGTTCCTGCCACAGACGTCTCCTCTGATGCTCCTACCTTGGCCGAAATACGCCGTGCTATCAGGAAGCTCAATAATGGGTGCGCCGCAGGACCTGGCGGCATTTCTCCCAAGTTGCCCAAATGCGCAGAAACCCCAATCAGTGCAGCCCTCCACAAGCTCTTTCAAAACATATGGTCCTCTGGCAGGGTTCCTGCTGACTGGATGGCATCATAATCTCCTTGTACAAAGGAAAGGGACACCGAAACCAGTGCAGCAGTTACAGGCCTACTGTCCGTCCCCGGAAAGGTATTCAGCCATGTTCTGCTCTCTCGCTTAGAACCCCTACTCGCCCGTCACCGGCGACCCAACCAGTCTGGTTTCACAAGGGGTCGGTCCACTCTAGATGCCGTGCTCGCCCCTGACTTCTGTCAGAACTCCATCGTGAATTTGAGAGACCTCTCCACTTTGCCTACGTTGACATCAAGGCAGCCTTCGACTCGGTGGATCGGGATGCTCTGTGGAAGGCCCTGAAAGCGACCGGTGTCCCATCACTACTGCTTCAGTTGATTCAGGACCTGCACAAGGGCAGCTCATCCACTGTACGTGTCAAAAATGACATTTCCACTCCCTTCTGTACCACCTCAGGTGTCCATCAGGGCTGCATCCTTGCCCCAATCTTATTCTGCTGCGCCATCGACTGGATTCTAAACGGCTGTCAGGCAGGCTTCAGAATAATGGTCGGGATACATCCTTCACATATCTGGACTATGCCGTCGATGCCGCACTGTTCCTAGGAGAGCCTGCCCAGTGGCCTGTCTCACTCCAAAGATTCGAGGAAGAAGCTGGGACGATGGGGATGGGCCAAAACCAAGATTCAGAACTGTACCAGCCTTGGTCCAACACCCGCCTCAGTCATCGTTGAGGGCAAATCTGTCGAAATCACACAGAAGTTCAGGTACCTCGGCTGTGATATCCATTCCTCAGGCTACTCTTGCCAACTAGTTTGTGTCTGGAGGAACAAACGCCTCAAGCTCGCAACCAAGTTGAGGATATTTACAACATGTGTCCTCCCTGTTCTACTCTACGGTTCAGAAACATGGACACTTTGAGCTGACGACACACGAAGGCTCCATGCCTTCAACCTCAGGTGTCAACGACGCATTATTGGCG
>JASTWB010000381.1:0-20569 GCA_032158295.1 Pycnopodia helianthoides | reverse complement strand
AATTTCAATGTCAAGGGTTTTAAAAAAACTCTTTCTTGTTTTCTGATTTTTGTTTGCCGCACAAAGAGTTGAAGATCTTGAGAAGAAACTAAGATCACACAATTGGATACCTTTAGAGATCTGAAGTTTCTCAAAGGTAAAGGGAACATGCATGTGGAGATGACGAAGCCAAAGAGGGATGGCGTGTAACACCACAAACAACTCAGGTAAAGAAATCCAATACAGATACATTACCGTTACTACTACATCAAGATGAAAATAATTTGACATTTGCACTTAGCTGATCTTATTTACATATGTGTTCAAAACTTTGTTAAACAAGCACCTTTAAGAGACCCAAGAAAATGTCATGGGACTTGAGCTTCCAGTGTACAGTTTCTCTTATTGATTTCTTTTTTTCCCCTAAGATGCAAGCACTTAAAGGGACACAATGGCTTACCGTTTAAAATATCACGTAGTTATCAAAACATGTTTTGAAAACCCCAAAGCGGTCAAAGGTCATGCATACGCTGTTCCAGCCGTTGCAACTGTCAATTTTAACGTGACATTATTGCGCAATGTTGTAAGGAGACTAGTGCTCTGTTTATGTATAAAATATAACTATGGCGAGGCATGAGGAGCCAGTCTTCATATCCATCCAGCGCAAAATTAATTCACAAGTAAAAACCTTAATCTGGGATTTTCCTTTTTACGTGAAGGAGTAAAGAAAACAAAAATATAAATTTTTCACATAAGTAGACTGGATACAATATATTATTGGGAAAAATTAGTAAATCTGTGAAAAAGGTGTTTTGGGGCATTTTTACTGGCCGAGCCATATTCAGAGCCCTGTGACTGGTCTATCCTTACATCAGGTCACACATATGCATCTAGTTAAACCAAATGTAATATAAAAGCAACCAGACATTTAGCATAGGCACTTCAAGGGGGTCTCAAAATGTAGGTTTTTAAAGACCTATACCTTGATATGCAAGTGGCCTGTGCTACGTTTGACTGTCTAGTTGATGGGATACCAGATACCCTGTATATCAACTTGTAGCTACATATCTTATCTCTATTTGTTGATATTATAGGCCTCTAAAAATGCCCCAAAACACAACAAATAATTTGAAGGGGCAGGGCTTAAGGGGGTTATTTCGGAAATGTTAAGGAGTTGGACTTAAAGTTTTTGTGTATGTTCATGGCAACTGGGGATTGTTAAAAATTTAAAAAAAAAGCAAAATCTGAGACGGAGCCTGCCAAGCTTTTCAGAATTTTAGGTGATTTAGCATAGAATGACCCGACAGTCCGTCCTGCGTTTAGCGCAGCATTACATAAATAATGGCTGGGGGTAGATAGTAAAATTTCTAGAGAACAAAATGACACTGTGGTCTGGCTCCCTACCCCGCTCATAAGCTCACAGCAAGCTACCACTAGCAAGCTGGGAGTTCTTGCCCCCGAGACACGGCACCGGCTGTACGGGATTATGCCTCAAGGTTTACGTCTTGCCGTGGCACACGCTTCTGTTGCATGGACTCTCAGAATGGGTATCTTACTTTTCAATTTTTCTATAATTATTGACAACTTTTGTATCAAAACAAGACAAACAAACCAGACCCTGAACATTAATTTGTTTCTTTTATGAGAGCTGATATCATAGCAACAAGGGAGAGTTTAACTTTTCTCAAACCATTTTGTCTTTTCAGGAGATTCATGAAGAGTGTGTATGGTCGCTACCTCAGAATTCAGTCTCATTTAATGTTAGGATTAGGGGATTCAGCATTACAGATGGTAATCCAATAATGGCTGTCAATTGCTTCCAGCAACAAGAAGGAGGTGATTGGCAAGGGAAGAAGATTCGGCTCTCTGTTGGACCAAAGATTGTGGGTATATTCAGACAATTATTGTAACATGATTAGAGATTATTTTAAACATGAAAAGGTTATTATAGATCTTGCATGTAAAACAAGCCACAAGTGGTTTGTTTTCATAATGTTTAGATGGAATATAAGTAACCTGCAAAAATGGCACATGAACATAATTTGCATACTATTTCAAGCCAGATGTCATGCTAGATAATTTAATTGAATTCGAACCGGTAAGAGTAACTTCAGTCAATGAAATAAGGTCCCATCTTTGCAACTGATTATCGATGGAATTTCACCTTTATTCAGAATTGTCACCTGTAACTATTATATTTAGTATTTATGTGTGTTTTATGCGGGTGAATTTTGATTATGCAGTTCATGATCATTGCATGGTGTCATGTGGCCATTGAGTTTAACTACCTGTTACATATTGTGTAAAACTTTTAATATCATTTAGTAATTTACTCTAATATTAAGGTTTGTAACCTCTTTACTGTGTTCGGTCATACATGGTCACCTAACGGTTCCTTACAAAGATTGATTGTATTCCTTTTCCCCACTACAGGAACAAATGAGAAATAACAACTTGATCCACGCAGATGATGCACCACTTTCAATTGTAAGAACTACATGTATAAGTGTGTCAATTATGACTAGGTTTTTATCATACAAAAACAACTTATGAATGAGACTCCTCAAATTATGAGTCAGGGAAAATAATTGAAGTTCATTTGTGGTGCCCACCAAGCTTTCACTAGAACGCTATCTTGGATTACTAATGACTTTACTAGTAAAGGAAAGGAATTTCGGGCAGAATAAAAACATTGTATTCTGTACCACTTGTCAGATAAGTAAAAGGTTAAGGTGATAAACTTTGAGAACCTTCAATGGAAATGATATCATACATAAAGAGGATAATTTGCTTTGAGACAGTAAGGAACAGCATTTTGAGGGTTGTTTTCATTGAAAGTAATTATGGGAGCACTGTTAATGCTGACAATGAGGTAGATTGATTTAGTGAAACTACATTTTGGATAAAAAAAGATCAAGGCACTGACAGACTGTTAATACAAAAATGAAACGTTACTTGGGCTTGTACTTTTCCCATATAAAAGTAATTATAGAAGAATTATAATAGGACAAGAATACCAAAACACTAAACCTAATTCCTATCTAATTCAAAATGGAAAAAACCTCATCTTACAATTTGAAAAATTCTATAAAAAAACCCTTCTGAATAACGTGGATGACTCCATGTATAGACACCAACCTTGTCCGCTGTGACACAACCTTGCCTTGTTGGACAAACTATAATGGGAATGATTGTTTCGGGAATGACGCTGAGAATTAAGCATCGAAAATCAATATACCTGTCCTATAATTATTTCCATATACAATGGTTAAGGCAGTAAACACCTGGCAAAATAAAGGATGCCTTGTGAAGTGCACCAATCAAATGACAGGGATTATAGGTTGCATTTTTTTGCGGCTGTGACCAATAACTGTTTCGGTCATTGGACAGTGATTAACCATGAATGGCCAAGTCAACCGAAACAGTTAATGGTTGTGTGAGTTGTATCCAGAGGAGTTAAGGTTGATCATGTTTCATAGTGGATGTCTACATGGAGTCTTCCATGCTGTTTAGAAGGGTTTTAGAGTTTGTGTATGGTGGACAAGTTTCTGTGTCTATTTTGTGTTGTTGTTTTAAATGGACAAATAAGGGTCTATGTGTGAGTTATACAAAACAAAGATTTAATGCATTTTGTTTGTGAATTGTCTACAGATTTCACAGAGTGACTATATTCTGCTACAATGCACTCATGTGCATCCAATTATTGTATAGTAAATGGCATTTAAATCCACCTTTTAAGAACTACCAAGTTGGGATATACCAGTGCTATGGTGTGAACATTTGTTCATATGAAATTGCCAAATTATACTTTTCTGTAATATTTGATGATGCGTTGAAAAATAATATATTTTTTCGGACTTGACAGCCTGCTCCATGCTATACTAACAGGAGTGGTGATAATACTCTGCATTCACCAATGACTGAAGTCACCGTGAGTATTACAGTTTTATCGTTACTCATAATAGGTATACTAGTTTTACAGAAAAAAAAGTAAACAGAAAAGCAAATCATTGCATTCATGGTTTCTGTATCTGCAACAAGGTGTTACGTATTGGTACAACAATGCAAACTCCTCTAGGTATTGTTAGGTGTCCAGGTTTAAGCAAAGTTTTATCATTTTCTCTTATGGGTTATCTTAAAATAGATTGTTCAAAATTAAAATGTAAGTTTATTTTAAAATGTTTTAGTACAATGTATTACCAAAACAGAAAAGCAATTTGCTTATGTAGGATCCCTACCGTCTCAATCCTTCAAATTCAACCGATATGAGTTTATGTAGGATCCCTACTGCCTCAGTTCTTTCAATTCAACTGATATGGGTTTATGTAGGATCCCTACTGCAGCTCAATCTTCAAAATCAACTTATATGAGTTTATGTAGTATCCCTACTGCCTCAGTTCTTCAAATCAACTGATATGGGTTTATGTAGATCCTACTGCGCCTCAATCTTCAAATCAACTATGAGTTATGTAGGATCCCTACTGCTCAGTTCTTTAAATTCAACTGATATGGGTTTATGTTGGATTCTACAAACTTCTACTGCACAAAACCAGAAAAGACAATGTTGCACCAAATCAATTTTTGGTTTCAAGTGTTTTAATATTCCTTTTCTCAGGTGTGTTGCTATCTATCCCTCCACCTCCACATAATGGTACAAGTATAACATTTTTATTATTTTATTTGTTGTTTTTCTGCAATTAAGAGAGCAATTTTAAGTGCAATGATGAGACCTAGTGGCCCAGATGGGAAGATGTATGGCGGCTTATCAGACCAGAAAGTGAATGAACTTTGTGAGTTTCTTGACAATCAAGCTGCTGGTTCGGGTCTTCTTGATTATCTTTCTGGCGAGGAATATATATCTCCCATCAGCACACCGAGAGATGTACTAACAAAGTACTTTAAACTGTGTTCAAAGCACAACATTCCTGACCAGGAGCCATTCACTACCTGAAATTAGTCTTCCATAGCTCAATTATACAGGAGCAGCAGAGATAATAGAACCAGGTATGTTGTAATGCTTGAAAAGCCCTTATTGTAGAATTCTTATTGTTAGAATGTTTAGGCAATCTTTATATAAATTGCTTTTCTTAGATTTTCTTAAACTGTTGTGACAAATGGTACCTTACAAATAAAGAATAGATAAAAACTATTGTAAAGCAGAAACTGTTGACAACTGAATATGAAGGAAGCTTTATGTGCTCTTGCCACACCTCAGCATGAACATCTCCTCCATTAAAGTTGTACATTCACTGTTGATTCACTTTAATGAAGTTGCCGCCATTTATTTAATTTGTCGTCAGCATTTTGTATTGTCATTGTGTGTTTGTCTTGTCCTTTTTCTTCTTCGCTGTTTGTTTGTTTGTTTGTTTGTCTGTCTGTATAAAGGCTGTTGTCTACAAGCCTCGGCTTACTCTAACAGCCTCATGCTCTCGCTCCTCTCTTGTACATAGTTAATTCCTAGTTATTAATTTATTATTTGCTTTAAGATTATATTGTTTCTGTATAATTTAATGCGCTTTAGATTTTGTTACATTTCTATGTACTGTTTAATTCTTACAATTTATTGTTCTTTTTTTTCAACAAGAGTATGGAATAAACGTATTATTGAATTGAATTTTAAAAAAAATGTATGGTGCTTCCAACCCAGTAAAAAAAAACGTTAAAAATATGTGAAAATCACTTCAGTTTTTGGTTACCCATTTGGTGTGAGTACACGTATTTTACACACTGAATAACGTTGTGATAGGCGTTAATACGTTTTCTCAAAAAGGTCACGTGATTTCTTCAGGTTAAAATAGCAGTATTATATCAATTTGAATAATTTTTATCGGCCCATTCTTAAATAACGGGTTTTTTTTGGTTTGCCTGTTTTTTTTTGGGTTTCTTTGGGGCCACCCCCAAACCTTTTGGGGGCCGGGTTTAAAACCAGGGGCTTCCTAAAGGGGGGCCCCATTTTTTGGGGGTTTTTTCATTAAATTCTTTTAAATTTTTCCCTAAACTTTCCCAAAAAAAGGGGAAAAAATTATCCCGGGGCCCTGTATTTTTAAACCTTTTTTTTCTTTTTCCCCGGGGAAAAAATTCCCCCAATTTTTTGGTTTTTTTAAAAGGGGTTTTGGGGGTTTTGAAATCCAAAAATTTTTTTTTAAATTTCCTCTCTAAAAATTTCTGAAATAAAAAAAAAACCCTGGGAAAAATTTTTTTCCCCAAAAAGGGGAAAAAAGGGGAAAATGGGTTTTTTCATTTTTTTTTAAAAGGCCTCCCCCTAAAAATTCCCCCCCCCAAAAAAAAAAACCCCCTTTTGGGGGAATTGAAAAAGGGTTTATTTTTGAAAAAAAAAAAAAAAAACCCAAAAAAACATTTTCCCAGATTTTTTTTTTTGGATTTTTTCAGGGTTTTTTTTTTTTGGGGGGGGGCCGGGGCTTTAAGGGGGCCCCCCCCCATTGCGGGTTTTGGCGGGGTGTTTTTTTTTGCATTTAAAAAAAAAAACCTTTGAAAAAAAAAAATTTTTGGGCAAGGGGGGGAAAAAAGGATTTTTTGGGTTTTTTTTAATTTTTAAAAACCCCCCCCCCAAAAAATTGGGGGGAAAAAAAAACCCCTTTTGGGGATTTTTTCCCCCACAAAAAAAAAAAAAAAGGGGGCCCATTTTGAAAAGGGCCCCAAAAAAACGGGGGCCTTTTTTCCCACTGGGGGTTTGGGTTTAGGGGCCCCCTTTAGGGGGTTGTTTTGTTTTTTGCTTTTTTTGGGGCCCAAGTTGTCTTTGTTTTGAAAAAAAAAAACCCTTGGGGAAAAAATTTGCCCCGGGGAAAAAAAAGGGGTTTAAATTTCATCTTAAAAAACCTTTTCCCCAAAAAAAAATAAAAAAAAAAAAAAAAAAAAAAGGGCCGTTAAAAAAGTAAGGGAGCACAAAAAAAATATATTTTTTTCCCTTTTGGGGAAAATTTTTTAGGGGGTTTTTTTTTTACTGTTAGGGGGCCGGGGGGGGGTTGCGGGGCTTTTGGGCAGTGCAAAAAAAAAAAAAAAAAGGCCCCTTTGGGCCCCAAACCCCCAAAAACATGTTTTTTTCCCCATTTTTTTTCCATTTTTTGCGGGGGGCCCAGTGTTTTTGGTATTTTTTTTAGGGTTTTTTTTAGGGGGTGTTTTAAAAAACTTAAAAAAAAAACAAAAGGGGGAAAAAGGGCCTCGTTTTAACTTTTTTTTCCCCCCCCCCCCCCCAAAAAACCCAAAAAATTTTTGGGAGGGTCGCTTGAAAAAAATTTTTTCCAAAAAACCAATGGTTAAAAAACAAAAAAAAGAAAAAATTTTCAAAAATTTTTTAAAATGGTCGAAAAAAAAAGGGTTGGGGGGGAAAAGGGGGCATTACTTTTCCCCCCAAAAAAAACCAAAAGGGTGGGGGGGGGGGAACCATGGAAAAAAAAAAGGGGCTTTTAAAAAAATTTGGGGGGGGGGAACCGGTTTTTTGGGGCCTTAAAAAGGGCCTTTTTACGGGGGGCTTCGGGTTTTTTAAACCGGGTTTTTCCCCCCAAAAATTGGGGTCCCCCCCCATTTTGGGGGTTTTTTTGGTTTTTGCAGGGGTTAAAAGGGGGGCTTAAACCAGGGATTTTAAATTGGGTTGGTTTGTTTTTCGTTTTTTTTTGGGGCCCAAAATTGCCCCCGGGAAAAAATTTGGGAGAAAAGTAAAAAATTTTTTGGGAAAAAACCAAGGGGGGGAAAAAACCATGGGACCCAAAATTTTGGGGGGGGAAGCATTTGGGAAAAAAAATTTTTTTTAAAGGCCCTCCCTTTTTAAAAGGAAAAAAGGGGGCAAAAAAAAAAAAAAACGGGTTTTTTTTCCTTTTTTTTTTTAGTGTTATATTTTTTTGTTTTTTTTTTTAAAAGGGAAAAAAACCCTTAAAATTAAAGGGGGAAATCAAAAAAAGGTTTTTTTTTTTTGCCTTTTTTTAAGGGGGGGGGGGGACAAAAGGGGAAAAAACTTTTAAGTTTTTTTTTTTTGGGGCGAAAATTAAAAAAAATTCTTTATCCCCAGGGAAAAACGGGAAACCCAACCCCTTTTTTTTTGGGGAGTGAAAAAAAAAAAACCCCCAAAGGGGGGGGAAGGGGGGAGGGGGGGAGGGGGGAGGGGGGGGGGAGGGGGGGGGGGGAAAAAGGAAAAAAAGGTTTTTTTTTGGGTTTTTTGGCCCAAAGGGAAAAAGGGGAAAAAATTTTTTTTTTTTTTCAAAAAAACCCCAAAGGCAAAAAAAGTGTTGGGGTTTTTCAGGGGGGGGGTCTACCCCTAAAAAAGGGGGGGGACAATAAAAAAAATTTGGGAAAAAGGGGGGAAAGGGTTTGGGGGGGTTTTTTAAAATTTTTAAAATTGGGGGGTTTTGTTAAATTTTTCCCCCTTTTTATCCCCAATCTGTTTTTAATTACTTTGAATTTAAAAAAAACCCAAAAATTGGGGGGGTAAAAAAGGGGAAAAAAAGGGGCACCGGGGGAAAAAAAAGGGCCCAGGGGGCTTTTTTTTTCCCCAATGCCTAATTTTAAAAAAAGGGGAAATTAAAAAAAAAATTTTTAAGAAAAAAAAAAATTTGTTTAATTTTTTTTGAAAACCAAAAAAAAAGTGGGAAAAAGAGAAAAATAAAAATTTTTAAACCCCCCCCCCCCCCCCCCCCCCCCCCAAAAAAAAAAACCCAAATGGTAAAAAAAAAAAAAAAAAAAAAAATTGGGGTTTTTTTTTGCGGGAAAAAAAAATTTTAAAATTTTAATTTAAAAAAATTGTTTTAATAAAAAAAAAAAAAAAATTAAAAAGCGGGGGGGGAAAAAAAAAGGGGGAAAAAAAAAATTATATTAAATTTAAACTAAACCCAAAAAAAAAAACCTTGGGGGGAAAAAAATTTTTTGGAAAAATGAAATTTTCTTTATGTACCAAAGGGGCCCCAAATTTTTTCAGGGGGGGGGGTTTTAATTCTTTTTTGGAAAGGGGGGGTTAAATTTTTTGTTTTTCCGGGAGTTTTGGGGGAAAAAAATTTTGATTGTTGTTTTGGTTTAAAAATTTTTAAAAAAAAAAATTAAGGTGGGGGGTTCCTCCCCTTTTTTTCCCCTTTTGGGGGAATTTTTTATTTTGGCCGGGGATCTGGGGTTATGTGGGGGTTTTGGGGATGTCTAGTTTTCCTCAAAAAAAAAGAGAATTTTTTTTTTTTTCTGGGTTTAAAAAAAGGGTTTAAATTTTTAAAAAAATTTTTTTAAAAAAAAAGGGGATTAAATTTTAAGGGTTGATTTTTTTTTTTTTCCCATTTTTCCAAAAAAAATTTAAATTTAAAAATTTAAAAAAAAAAGGTTTTAAAAAAAGGGGGGGGGGGGGCCCTTTTTAAAACGTTTTTCCTTTTGGGAAAACTTTTAACTTTTACTAAATGGGTTTTGGGGTTTAAAAAAGGGTTAAAAGTATTTAGGGGAGAAAAATTCCCCCCCTTTTTGCTGGGGGGAATTTTTTTCCCGTAACGGGGGAAAATTTTTGGGGGGGAAAAGGGGGGCCCAGCTTTAATTAAAACATAAAAAAAAAAAATTTTAAAAATTTTTTTTTCTGGGGGGAAAAAAAAACCCCAAAGGGGTTGGGAAGGGTTTAGGGAAAAAGGAAAACCCCCCCCCAAATTTTTTGGGAAAAAAAAAAAAAAAAAAAAACTTTTTGGGTTTAGGAAAAATTTTTTGGGGAAAAAATTTGGGGGGCCCTTCCCCCACGAAAAGGGTTTGTTTGGAAAAATTTAAAAAAAAACAACTCGGGGGAAAAATTTAAAAAAGGGGAAATTTTTTTTTCCCTTTAAAAATTTTTAAAAAATTAAAATTTTTTTTAAATTGGGGTTTATTTCCATTTTTTTGAAAACTTTTTTTTGGGGGGGGGAAAAACCCTTTTAAGGGGTTTTTTTCTTTTTTTCCAAATTTTGGGAATAAAAACCAAGGGTTTTTGGGGCTCCCAATTTTAAAAAACCCAAAAGGGAAAAAAACCCCATTTTTGGACCCTTTTTTTATTTAAAAAAAACTAAAAAAAAAAAAAAAACTACCCCCTTTTTAAAAAATTTTAAACTAGGGACTAAAAAAAAAAAACCAGGGGGTTTTTCCCATTCCCCCCCAAAATTTAAAATTTAAAAGGATAACCCCCAAATTTTAAAGGGGAAAATTAAAAAGGGGGTTATTTTTTATATAAAAAGGGGGGAAAAAAAAAGCTTTGGGGGGAAAACCCTTTTAAATTAGGGAAAAAAAACCCCTTGGGGGGGGTTTTTCCCAAAAAATTTGGGGGTTTTGGATTTTTTAAGGGGGGGGGGGGGGGGGCTAAAAAACTTTGTTTTTTAGTTTTTTCAGCAAAGTTTTTTTAAAAAGTTAAAAAACTTTGGGAATTGGGTTATTTAAAAAAATTTTTTTCGGGTTTTTTTGGTTTAAACCCCCCCCTTTGGGGTTAAAAAAAAAAAAAATTTTACTTGCTGTGAAAAAAAGGATTTGTTTTTTTTAAGGGGGGGAAACCCGGGGTTTTTTTTGTATTTTTTCCCTTTAAATTTTAACCGCGGGGGGGGGGTTAGTTTTTTTCCAAAAATTTTTCGGGGGGGGGGATTTTCCTTCGGGTTCTGAAAAAAAAAAAAAACCGGGGCCCTTTGGCTTTTTAAAAAAAAACCTTTTTACCTGGGGGGGGGGGGGGTTTGGGGGGGAAAACGGGCCTGGGATTTTAAATTTTCCCTTTTAGGCTTTGGGGGGATTGGGGGGGGGGGATTTTTTCATTTTTTTTTAAAATTTTGGAAAATTTTTTGCCGGGATTTGGAAAGGGTTTTTTTTTTTGGGTTTTCAACTTTTTTTGGGGGAAACCTGGGCTTGCTCTATTCTTTGGGTTCGGGGGAAGGAGGGAAAAAAAAATTTGAAAAGGGAAAAACTTTGGGGGGATTTATTTTTTTAAGGGGGTTTCCCCGGGGGGTTTTCCCAGGGTTTAGGGTTCATTTTTTCCCACTGCTTTTTTGGATTTTTTTTCTTTCGGGCCCTAAAGGAAGGTTTTATTTGTGGGGGGTTTTGGGGCCCCATTGTGTTTTTGGATTTGGGCCCTTTTTTTTGTAGGGGGGGGCCCGTTTTTTTAAATTTTAGGGGGGGGGGGGACTGGGGGGGGGGGGTTTTCCATTTGGGTAGGGTTGGAAAAAGATTGGGTTGCCAAAATTATTTTTTTTGGGGGAAAAAATTTGGGGGCCCGATACCCTTTTTTTTGCCCCTTTTTATTGTGGTTGTGTTTTTTTCAAAAAAAACCCTTTCCCGGGGATTGGGGGGGAACTTTGTTTTTCCCCAAATGTTTCCCTTCTCAAAATTTTTTTTTATATTTTTTTTTTTCCTTTGGGGGCCCCCCCTTTGGGGAGTTGGGGTATTTTTTTTAAAAAAAAGGGTTTTGGGGTTTTCCCCTTTTTTGTTTTTTCTTTTTAACCAAAACTTTGGTTTTTCAACCCCTCCTTTTTCCCTTGGGGGGGAAAAAACGGGGAAAAAGGGGGCCAAGGTTTTGTTTTGGGGGTTTGGGGAAAAAAAACCACCCCTTTTGCTTTTTTTCCCTGAAAAAAATTTCCAGGGGAAATTTTGAAATGTTTTTTTTTTATTTAAAATTAAAAAAAAAAAAAAAAAAAACAAATTTAAAAAGTTTAAATTTAAAGGGGCCCCGGGGGTTTCCCGGGAAAGGGGTTTGGGTTTGGGTTTGAGGGAAGGGGGTTTCTGGAGGGGGGCTAAAATTTTAAAAAATGAAATAAAATTTTTGGGAGGGGGGCCAAAATTTTAAAAAAAGGATTTTTTTTGGGGAATTTTAATCGTTTTTTTTTTTTTTGGGGGAAAGGTTGGAAAAAAAAACTTTTAAAAAAAAAAAAAAAGGTTAACCCCAAAAACCCAATTTTTTTTGTGAAAAAGGAAAAAAAAAATTTTTTAAAAGGAATTTTTTTGTTTTTTTTACCACTAAAAAAAACTTTTAAAAAAAAACCCATGAAACAAAAAAAAAAAAGGGAAAATTTTTTCCCTTTTGTGGTTTTTTAAAAAAAGGGTTTTTTTGGGGGGGCCCATTTTTTCCCCGGGCCCCCCCTTCTTTTTGGGGTTTTATTAAAAAAAATAAGGGGTTAACGGGTGGTTTTTACTTTGGGGTTCTAATAAAAAGGGTTTTTTAAAAGGGCCTTTAAAATTTTGTGTTCTTGGGGAAAAATTTGGGGGTTTCCCTTTTTAAAAAAAATTTTTTGGGAAAGGGGGGGGAAAAAAATTAAAAAAAATTGTTTTCAAGGGGGTTTTTTTTTTTTAATTTTTTAAAAAAAAGTATTTTTTTTAATTTTTTCAAAAAAAATAAAGGGTTTTGGGAATTTTAAAATTTTTAAGGGCCCCCCCAATCGGGGGTTTTTCCAAATTTTCGTTTTTTTCCATTTTTTTAAATTTTTAAAAAGGGATTAAAAATTTTTTTGGATGGGGGTTTTTAAAGGGTTTTTCCAATTTTTCCCACTTTAAATTTTTTTTGGGTTTTTGCTTTTTATTTGGGGGGGTTTTTTAAAAAGGGAATTTTTTAAAATTTTAAGGGGGGGAAACCCAGCATTAAAAAAAAACCCCCAAATGGTTTTTTCCAAAATAAACGAAAAAAAAAACAGGGTTTTTTTTCGTTTTCGGGGGGGAAAAAAAAACCTGCTCCTTTTTGTTTTCCCCAATTGATTTTTTTTAAAAAATTTCAAAAATTCGGGTTTTTTTTTTGGATTTTAAAGCTTTCCATTAAAAAAAAAAAAAAAATTAAAAAAAAAATTTTGGGGTTTTTAAAAAAAAAAAATTTTTAAGGTTTGGGAAAAAAAAAAAAAAAAAAAATAAAAAAAAATTTTTTAATTTGGGGTCGTAAAAGGGAAAAAAAATTTGGAAAAAAATTTGGGTTGTTTTTGGGTTTTTTTTCCCCCCATTTTTTGGTTTATTTTTTAAAAAAAAAAAGGTTTTTTAAAATTTTGGGGTTTAAAAAAAAAAAAAAAATTTACTGGGAAGGGGGGGACTTAAAAAAACCCGGGGGGGGGAAACCCTCCGAAAAAAAAACCCGGGGAAAAAAAAAAAAAGGGTTCAAAAAAATAAAAAATTTGGTCAATTTTTCTTTGAAACGGGGGAAAAAAATTTCATTTTTAAAAAATTTTTCCTTTTTCCCTTTATTGGGGAAAATTTTTGGGGAAAAAAAAATTTTTTGGCTGTTTTAAAAATTTTTTTTTTTGGTTTTTTAAAACCCTTTTTTCGGGTTTTTAAAAATTTTGGGGACGGTCCAAAACGAAAAATTTTGGGGGGGGTTCAAAAAATTTTTATGGGTGGGTTTTTCGGGAAAGTTTTGTTTTTTTAAAAAAAATTTTTTTGGGAAATTTTTTTTTAAATTTTAAAAAAAAAAATGGGGGGGGGGCCCAACCTAAATTAAAAAATTTTATAAAAGGTGTCTTTTAAAAAGGGGGTTCCTTTTAAAAAGGGGGGCCCTTTCATAAAAATTTTTTTTTTCCCCATTTTTTTTCATTTTGGGATTTTTTCAAGGGTTTGGTTTTAAAATTTTGGTTAAAAAGGGTTTTTTTTTTTTTCTTTTTTCATACTTAATTTTTGGGTTTGTTAGAAAGGGGAAAGGGGTTTTGGGGGGGGAAAAAGGGAAAAAAAGGAAAAAAGGAAAAAAAGGAAAAAAAAAAACTGGGGGCTCTTTTCATTTTTTTGTTTAAAATTTTTAACAAAAAAAAAAAAAGGGGGGTTCGGGGGAAGTAAAGGCCCAATAAAGGGTTTTGTTGATTTTTGGAATTTGGGGGGGACGAATTTTTTACCTTTTTAAAATTTTTCCCTTTTTTTCGGGGTTTTTTGGGGGGGGGTTTTATATTTTTAAAAAATTAAAAAAACTTAAAAAACGGGGCCATTTTTTAAAAAAACCCCAAGAGGGGTCAATGCCCAAAAATGAGGGTTTTTCCATTTTTTCCCTGGTTTTTTTATTTTTTTTTCCTTAAGTTTTTTTAAAAAAAAAATTCTTTTTTCCCCAAAAAACCGGGATTTTTTTGGGATTTTTTAAAAAAAAAATTTCCAAATTTTAAACGGGGGGTTTCCCAAAAGAAGTTAGGGAAATTTTTTTTTAAACATAAAAAAAATTTTTAAAATTTTTTTCGGTTTTTTTCCCGGGGGAAAGGGGTTCCCGGGGGGGTAAAAAAAACCGGTCAAAAATTTTTGGAATAGTGCGGGGGTAAAAATTTTTATTTTTTAAAAAATTTTAGTGATAATTGGATTTTTAAAAAAAAACCCCAATTTGGGCCCCTGTTTCCCAGGGGGAAATTTAAATTTTTTTTAAAAAAATTTAAAAAAAAACCCCCCCCCCAAAATTTTTTTGGGTTTTTAAAAAAAAAAAAGGGTTTTTTTTAATTAATTTTTTTTTTTAGGGCGTGGTTTAAATTTTTTTACAAAAAAAGGATTTTTTTAAAAAGGTTTGGGATGGATTGGGGTTTAAAAACTTTCCAAAAAACAGGGTTGGGGTTTTCAAAAAATTTTGGGGGTTTTTTCTTTTCAATTTAAATTTAAAAAAAAGGGCCTTTTTCCCCCTTTTTCCAAAAAAATTTTTCTTTTTTTGGGGTTGGAAAAAAAAAAAACCAGGGTTTGCGGGTTAGGGCCCACACAAAAAAAAAAGAAAATGGGGAAAAAAATTTTGGAAACCAAGGGGCCCCCTTTCCCTTTGTAAAAAAAACCCCCCCCAAAAAAACTCCCAAAAAAAAAAACTCGATTTGGAAAAATAGTAACTTTTTTTCACTTTAAAATTTCGGGGGTTTTGTTTTTTACTTTACTGTTCTTTTACCCCAAAAAAAAGGTTGTTTTAAAGGAAAATTTTTTTTTTTTCCCCCAAAACGTACCAGGGTTTCAAATTTTAAAAAGGGACAAAACTTTTGCACATCAGTGCTGGCGAGAGCTGTTGAAAAAAAAAACAAAAAAAACTACATTTTTTTCGCGGGGGGGGTGGGGGGAATTACATTTCCTAAATTGCTCCCAGGGGGGGGGGCGGTCTATTTGCATTTTTCCATAACGGTTTTTTTTGGGCTGTTTTCCAATTAGTAAACTGCACAATTGATTTGCTATGGAACCCTTATGGGAATTATTCCAAAAAAATTTTTAAATTTTGGAAAAATTTAAAACTTATTTTTTTCTGTATTTTTAAAACCTATGCCAATTAAAAAAAAACCCGGGTATGGAAGCCAAAAAGTTTGGGTGACTTTTTAAAATCTTTTTGGACCTTGGGTTTTCCCCGCGGCCCCGCTTTTTGGGCAAAAAATTTTCAGGGTTTTACTGCAAGGTTTTCACCCCCATCCCCCCCCCCACCCCCCCCACCCCCCAAAAAATACGTTTAAAAAACCCACAGCGGGCAAGGGCCCGTGGGGGGCCCCACTTAAAAATATTCTATTTTTTAAACTTTTCTTGGGGCCGGTTTTTTGGGGGGCTTTAAAAAAATTTGGTTTTTCATGAAAAAAGGGGAACTTGAAAAAAATTGAGTCGTTAAGGGCTCTTTTTTAAAGTTTTTTCCCACCCCCGGCCGCCCCCAAAAATTTTATTGAATGTTTTCAAAAAATTTAAAAAATTTCAACTTTTTTTTTTTTTAAAAAACCGGGAAAGGGGGAAAATGTCAAAGGGGGGTCACACTTGGAAAGCTTTGGGTTTTGGGGGTCTTCTGATTCCCTTTTTTCTTTGACGTAAAAATATTAAAAAAAAAAAAAAAAACATGGGGTTTTCAGGTTTTTTGAAATTTAAAAATTATGAAAAAAACAAAAAAAATTCAAATTCCCGGACTTTTAACCGGAAGCAAAGGAAAAAAACAGGGGTCGGTTTTTATTTTGTTTTTGGCCTTTTTGGGGTAAAGGTTTAAAGGGGGGAAACCCTTTTTTAAAGGTTTGGTTTTTTTTTTTTTTTTTTTTAAAAAAAACCCCAAAACGTGTGGGTTTCCAGGGAGTTAAGAATTTTTTAAAAAATATTAGAGGGGGATGATCCCGGGGGGGGGCAATATGGGGAGCTTTCAAAAACCCCAAATTTTTGGATGCGGACTGTATTCCTTTTCCCCCATGGGTTCCCCCCCCCCCCCACCGACAAAAAACATTTAAGTAAAAAAATAACAACATTGCATTTAACATGGGGAAAACGTCAATAAAAAAAACTCACGTGTGGAAGGGGTTTGGGGACCCTAATTTTGGACCGTCTTAAATGACGGTTTTAAAAAAAACTGTTACGGGGAGGATGTTTGGGTTGGGCTGTTTACCATTTTACAGGTTATTTTTTTACATGTGTTTTTTCCCCCCCAACCCCCCAACGTCTTCAATGCGGGTAAAACTTAAAAAACGTCCCCGCCTTTTTCGCCAGATGAAAAAAGGTCTTAATGTTGTTTTTTCAGTGAAAAAAATTTTTTTACCCCGGGGTTAACGTTCTACAACCTTTTTATACAAAAAAAAAAAAAAAAACTGAAATAATTTTGGGGGGTTTTTTGAGTTTAGGGGGAATTATTTAAATTTTTTTAAAAATTTTCCTTTTTTAAAAAACCGGAAGTTAAGGTCAAAAAGGGGGGGGAAAAAAACCTGTGTTTTGGGGGGTTTTTAAACTTTAAACCCGGGCCCTGTCCGATGATGTGTAAGATTGTAAAAATCCAAACAGGGGTTTTCATGAGTTTGTTTTTTTTTTCCCCAATATTAAACTTTGTTTTAATTTTTGCAATTTATTCCTTTTTGACGTAAAAATCATTAAAATTATTAAAAGGGGGGACTGTGTGTTTGTTTTTTTAGGGTTTTAAAAATTTTTGGGGAAAATTTTTTTTCAATTGTTCAATTCATTTTTTCAATTTTTTGGGGGGTTTTTGTGAAAAAAAAAGGCAAAAAAAAAAACAGTTTTTTTGAAGGAAAAAAAAAAACCCAAAAAAAAAAAAAAACCGGGGGGGGACCCCGGGGGGAAAAAGGGACCCGGAAGTAAAGGGTTTTCATACGATTTTGTGGTTACTTTTGAAATTTTTGCCCCAGTCTTAAAACTATCAGATCCCAAAAAAATTATGAAATCCATAAGCTTTTAAATTTTCGTTAAAAAAAATTTTACGAAAAATTAGCCAAAGGGGGGTTCTTTTTTTAAAGTTTTTAAAAAAAAACCTTGTAATTTGGGGGGACCCCTGATTGTACGTCATGAAAAGGGGAAAAACTTGTTTCCCGTCTTCATTTTTTGGGGTTTGGGTTCAATTGTCGATGGTTTTTTAAGGTTTAAAAATTTCGTTTTAAATTCTTGGTTTTTTGTTGTGAGGGAAGGGTTCTCCGGGGAAAAGAAAAAAAGGGGGGAAAAGGGGGGGGGGGGGGGACATTTTTACGTCAGTGTTTGAAAAAAAACAAAAAAAACCAAAGGTTTTTTTGGTGGGGGTTCACAATTGTGTTTGAAGGGGAAAAAATGGTGAGGGTTTTTTAAAAAACCATTTAAAAAAACCCAATTTTCTTTTTTTCGAATTTTTTGATTGTTTTTTTCCAAATTTTTTAAAAACTTAACATCGGTTTTTTTTTTGGGGAAAAGGGGGGAAAAGGGGGTCAAATGGGGGCAATTATGTTAACTTTTTTTTGGGAAATTTTTTTCAGGGGGAAACCTTTTCCGGTGTGGGTTGGTAGTTGTAAAAAAAACAAACATGGGTTTTTCATGGTTTTTTGGGTTTTTTTCTGTTACAAAAAATTTTCAACCCCCCTTTTAAACCCGGAAGACAAGGTAAAAAAACAAGGGCCCAAAAACTTTGGGTATCATAAAATTAAGTTTTTAAAATACCTTTCTTATGCTCTTTTGGGGATTAAAAAAAAAAAAATTTCCAAATGTCTGGTTCAGGAGTTTTGGAAATTTTTTTTAAAAAAATACTAAGGTTTTTTTTAAAAAAAATTTTATAAAATTTTAATTTTGAAAAAAAACCTTTTAGGGAAAATTCCCCACATTTTACAAGCCCAGGGGGCCTTGTTAAAAACATTTACACCAATTTTTTAAAACCTCAATCGGCTGTTTGGTTTAGGAGATCCCGGGGGGGCTTAAAAAAAAAGGGCCCCCTTTAAGGCCTTTTTATTTATTTTTAAAAAATATTTGGCTCTGATTTTTTTTCAGGTTTAATTTCCAAACCCAATTGACTTTGAGGGGGACATTGCCAAAATTTACTTCCCCATTTTTTTGAGTATTGTTTTTTTGGTTTTTTATTTACTTTTGCGGGGCCCCAAAGGTTAATTTGGCAAATCTACTCATCTTTCGCATTTATATTTGGACATGTTTTTTTTCTTTTCCTTGGCTTGGGTTTGTGTTGGGGGTTTTTTTCCCCCATTGCCATTCCCATGGAAGAAAAAAAAAGGCCTGTCAACAATGGAGGGGGGGCTTTTGTGTCCCCCCAAGGGGCTTTCTATGGAGGTTTCCTTTTGGGGGACTGAGGGGGAAAAAACATTTTTTAAAAAAAACAGGGGGAAAAAAATTAAAAAAACACATTTTTTTTAATTTTTTTTACATTTTTTTGAGGTGCTCTTGCCCCTTACGTAAGGCTGGGAAAAAAAACAAGTTCCTTTTTTTGGGTGGGTCTGTCATCAAAAGGATTTTAAAAATTTATCCCCCGGGGGGGAGGGTCGACGGTGCGGGGGACGGACACATTTTTGGAGGAAAGGGTTTTCTAAAAAAATTTAAAACCTTTAGGGCGGGTTTTGAGGGGGGGAGTAATAAAAAACCAAAACCCCACAATTCCGTCATTTCACAACCATTTGGGATAGGGGATAAAAAAACCCCACTGTCAAAAAAAAAAAAAAACCCACGTACCACCCCTACCGCCTTTTCACAGTAAACCCTTAAAAAAAAGCTACCCCGCAGGTTTTAAAATTTTCATGGGGGGAAAAAACGTCCATCTATGGAATGCAAAAAATCAGTTGAGGATTTTAAAAAAAAATTTGCTTCTTTCAGTGACTTTTTTTATTTGGGAAAAAAAATTTTTTGACAAAAAATTTTTTTCTTAAAAGAAACCGGGGTTTAAGGGGGTTTTGCAACGTTTTCCCCAGTTTTTTCTTTAAAAAGGGGAATGCACACCATCGGGGCTACCACATTTAGGGGAAATTTTGCACGTGGATTTTTGAGGGGCCCTCCATGGTGGTTCATTTGTGATTTCTCAAAAGGGGGGACCTTGAAAAAAAATTGCGTCTCGGATTTTTTTACAGCTAATGTAAAAAACCCAAAAACACATTTGGGGAGGCTTCCCTGTGTCAACAGATTTTGAAAAAAGGGAAAGGGGGGTGGGGGGCTTTTTGCTTGGCATTTATCGAACCACCTTCGACGAGGAAGCATTAAAAAAAAAAAACTGCGTTTTTTCTAGAGGAATTTTCCTAAATTCCTTGACGAGCTGGGACAACTAAATGTTTTCAGGGCTATTTTTCCCCTTGGAGTTTTTAAAACCCCCCAATTTTTTGATTTGCGCCAAATTAAGACAGATTTTGGCCGATTTTTTATAAAATTTTTTGGTAAAATTTTTTTTTGCTTCGGGGCACGTTGATACTCCAACCTGGGGCACGGTTTTCACACCCCCTCAACCCCTTCTTTTTTCCCAAATCCGGGGAATCCGGTTTAGTAAGGGGGTTTCCCAAGGGGTTATGATAAGCTGTAACTCTGATATCACTTTTGAGCTTCCCCCACTGTGAATTATTTAAAAAATCCCCCAAAAAAAAAACTTAAAAATTTCAATCGTCCGGGGGGGAAACATTTTCTTTTTCCCCGGGGGTTAAAAAAAAAACCCTTTTCCCAAGGGGATCTTTGCAAATTTTGCCCCAGGCATTTTCCTTTGTGGCATTTTGATGTTTCAAGGTTTTATTTTACATCGGGGGGAAACCTCAGTTACCCTGATGCACACGGTCCTAAAAACCAACAACCATGTTTTTCGGTTGAAAACCCGCCCGGGGTTTTAAAACCCCCCATGACCCCCACTTTTCCCGGGGCGTCTCAGAAGGAGAATGGGGAGGGCGTGGGGGGGTAAGTCGGGGAGATGGTGCAGATCGCCCCAAAATTATTGTCAGGTTGCCCCTTGGTCAGCAAGCTTTTTTTACGCCGAAAAAATGTAAAAATTTTTTAAAAATGAAAGGGGCTTAGGGGTTTTGCTGATTCCAAAAAGCTGCATTATCGAGTGCTCAATTTTCCCATGCTCAAATTTTGCCCCTGTCAAAACCTGCCTCTCCCATAGGGGAAAAATCTTTGCTGTGAATACCCCCGTAAAAAATCTCAGTGAAGTGCGGGGGATTTGGCTAAAAATTGGGAGTTTTTTTTTTTTTTCATCATGTTTTAAAAAAGGAAAAATTGAAATTTTTTCCTTAAAAAAAAAAATTTTAAAAAAAAAAAAAAAGGGGGGTTTCCGGGGGCCCATTTGCTGGCCTCCATGAATTTCCCCAACCAAAGATTTCGGGGGGGAATGTCTCCACCCAACCCTTAAAAAAATCTTCAATTGGGGGGATTATTTTTTTAAAGAAAAGCCCCCCCAGCTCAGAAAAAAAAAACCAAAAAAAAAAAACCCTTGGCTCCGGGGGGGCTTTTTTAAAAAAAGAACTTTGTGAAAAAAAAACTAGGTAAAAAAAGGGGGGGGGAAAAATTGGGGTTTTTA
>JASTWB010000380.1:0-20618 GCA_032158295.1 Pycnopodia helianthoides | reverse complement strand
AAAAATTTGTTTCCAAAAAACCCAAAAAACGCCCAAACCCTAATAAAATGTTTTTAGAGATCTGAAATATAATTTTTCAGAATATTTCATTAACATATTTTAAAATCAAAGGTTCCAAGGAAAATTTGGTTTAAAAAGTATTTTTAATTACTGTTCAAAGTTATTTTCAGTAAAAAACACAATTTTTTAAAATTTTTCCGTTTGGTAGTCTCATCCACGACTAAATTTTTTTTATTTTTTTTTGGTTCCATTCTTTAAAAATGGTCTTATAATTTGGGTTACCCCAACCAAACTGTAGAAAAAAAGCGGTAAAAACCAATCTACATTAAATAAGAAGTTGTGAATAAATGTTGTAAAAAGTTACTATGGTTTCTTAAATAAACGGTATTTTTTTTTTTTCTTCCTTTTCCTTTTAAAAGAATCAAAAAATCACTTTTTAAAAAAAAAAAGGGTTTTTTTTTTTTAAGAATTTTTTAGCAAAAAAATTTCTTTTAAAGGCCGGGAAAAATTGTTTAGGAATATTAATTTTGACAAATTAAGTCAAAGTTATTTGCTTTTAACCCCAGCGTCTTAAAACTTTGGTAACACTAAAAAGGGGTTGGTTTAAAAGGGGGTTTGGGCCCCCCCTTTAAAGGGTTTTTTTTGGGAAAACGGAAAACCCAAATTTGGGGTTTACTTTTTCCCCCCAAAAAATTTTTTTTAAAAAAATTTTTGATTTACACTTTTTTGGAATTTAAATGAAAAAGGGGTTGGGGCCTAAATTTTTGCCATGTTTCTTTTTAAAAATTTTAGCAACAATTTTTTTAAGGGGAATCCCTTTGTATTTAAATTTTTACATTTCTGGGGTTTTCTTTTTTGTTGTAAAAAAAAAATTTGGGCCAATTTAAATTTTTTGAAAAATATTTGGCCCCCTTTTCCACGGGTGGTTTCTTTTTACCCCTTTCCCATTTCAAATTTTTAAAGGTCTTTAATTTAAAGGGGAACAAGGCAAGCCCAAACCTTTGGCAAAAAAAGGGCCAAAAAAGCTTTAAAAAAAATTTTTTTGGAAGGAAAAAATTTTTAAAAAAAAAAAAAAAAAAAAATAAGGCTTAAAAATTTTTTTAGGTTGAAATTTTTTTTAAGAAAAATTTGTTCCCCTTTTGGGTTTTTTTTAAAAATTTTACCGGGGGAAAAAGTATAAAAATTTTTTTAAAAACCCTTTTTTTTTTTTTTTGGGGAAACATAAATTTTCCCTTTCTAGAAAAGGAAAAAAAAAGGTTTTAAAAAGGGTAAAAAATTGTAAGGGAAAGTTTTTTTTTCAATTTTTTTGAATTTTTCTGGGGGAACCCTTTTAAACATTTCTTAAAAAAATTATAATTAAAAATAAAAAAAAAGTAAAAGTTGAAGGAATTTATGGTTTTGGGGGGGAAGTAAACAGAAAACTTGAAAAAGGGAAAAAGGCCTTGTATTGTTATTAATCAATGCTTCCCAAAACAACACTAACCGTTGGAAAAACATCCACTAAATTAGTCAATTTTTGGTAATACTTTGGATTTTTCCAACCGCCTTCAAGGCCCCAACATTTATACCCAAACTTTAAACAGCCTTTTCAAAAACTTGGTTAATCTCTCATAATTGAACAACAGTTTAAAATTTTTTTTTTCACGGCTAAAAAGCTGACATCAGTTTTATGCCCAAGTTCCTTGATAAAATGAAAATTTGAAAATTAAAGCCAATGCTTAACACCCAATATGTTCCAAAACTTTTCCTTTAAGAGATATTATTAGCTTTTCATTTTAAATAAAGCCACTGGACAATTATGAATAATTTTCATCCTTTCAAATTAAAGGGAAATAAATAAACCCTTCTGAAATCTGATTGCCTAACATTTACTTTTACGTCTAAAATTTTATCGCCAAAAACAATATACTCCATGTGGTCCCCCAAACTGGTAAGATAAAACTGCTAGCATTTTTAAAAAGACTAAGCACAAATGGTAAAATACACAACCTAATAGGTAAAAAAATTTTTTTACGGAAAAAACTAAACTCTCTAAATACACATACTATTATGATAAAAATAAAAAATTCCTAATTTGAAAGATTATAGATCCTTAGCAATTGGAACGGAGCCACATTTGAATTGCAGGGCCCCTTTTCCCAATTTGCAATCATTATTAAATTTCTTTCCTTATATTTTTCTCAAGGTTGCTTTGTCATTCATCATTTCAACCTTTCCCATCTTTGCTCTTCTCTTTATTGTTTTTTAATAATATTTAATCGCGAATTTAATTTAAAATTGCATTCAAAACACATAATTTTCTAAGTCATGGACCCGAAATTTGCATTTGGTCAAAATATTTCTAATTTCCATCAAACATTATTAAGGTTCGGATCAATACTTCTTCATCTTCTTGAACAAACACTATACAACCAAAAAACAACAATTACTCAGAACTCCAACTCCTTACAATGATTGATTTATCCTTTTCTAAGATAAAGCACTTTTCAAGGAAGGTCGTTTTGGCAATCAATCTAATCATGTTCAAGAAATCACCATAAATAAATTTTTTTAATTTTTTTTACAGACATTCTTTTCACAATTCTTAAGCTACATTTTAAAATAATTCATCTAAATCAAATGTTTAATTTGAAAGTTTTCTCATCATCCAAAAAAAAAAAAAACCCATTAAAATTCCACTAATTAAAGTGAAACAAATGAAAACTAGGTTCAATAAAATAGTAAAAAATTTTCTAAATTTAAACCTCAGTCAAGTCTTAAATGACTGAATTGAAAGAAAACCTGTAACTGCAAAAAAATGGAAAAATATAATTTAGAGGTTAAAAAAAAACCTTAAAAAATATGATAATGGCTTACTTTCTGATTTATGAAATGAAAAAACAATATAACTGAGAATTCAACTGTACAGGACCCTTGTATAACATTAAAACTTCACAATTTTCACAAAACGTGAACATCCCATTTAAATTAAAGGGACCAGGCATTCTCTGCAGTTTTAAAGGAAACAAAAAATTACCTAAAATAGGGAAAAGTTATTTCAAATTTTTAAATTCAAAAACATAAGTGAATAATCCAAAACAAACGCTTTAATTTGGGAAATACACAAATTTTCTGTTAAATTCCCATACCTTTTGACCTCCAATTTGGACACCGGACCTCAGGATGTCAGCAGGAAGTCCCAACATTGATCATCAAGAACTTCCTTTTTAAATTTTAAAAATCGCCAATAATTAAAAACCTAAATAAGGGGGAAACCTTCTACGCCAACACATTTTGGACAAAAAAACGCCCACTTAACCTTGTAAAATATTCCCACGTTACCCTCCACATTTTTAAAACATTTTGAATTAAACCCATCATTCCTTTGGCCCTCATAATAACCTTTTCTGACCGGGCATTTACCCAATTACACACTTTCCCACATCCCAAATTCATCCTTTGGAACCAGTTAAATAAGGAAACAAAGCCCACAGATTCTAACCGTGTCACAAGAAAATTTAGTACAACATCTATGTAATTTATGCAGGAAAAAGGGAAAAAAAGGCTCAAATGTTTTTTAAAATGTCACTTTAATGAATTTTTTTCTTAAGTTCCGAATAGTTCCCGGGGTTTGATACATAGAAGCAAATGTATGATTTAAAATGCCCCTTTGTCTATATATACCCATCTGTAAGGTGCTACATAATCAATTTTAATTCACATAATGTTGGACTTTTAAAAATTATTTGACTCCTGTTTGATAATTTTACAAAAGCTTAAGAACAAAAGAGAATTTTAGAACTATACCTGGAGGAGGATTACCTATCAGACTTTTTAAACTAAAAATGTGAAAAAAAAAACTTGAAACCTGATTGTAATTGCTCAACTTTGCATTGTTAAACAAGGGTAGTTCCCTAACGGCATTGAGCTCAGATTCTGTAACCACAGGACCTATGTTTTATGATATTTGATTTGAGGTTTCCCATCTTGTCAATTTTTGAAAAAAAATATAAAGCAAAAATATTTATAAGAAATTCGAAACTTTAATTCTCAAAGACATCTTTTACTTGTGTTCAAAATTAAAATAAAACCTGAAAATAAAACTTTAGTTTTGATTAATAATGAAGAAACAACTTGTACAGAGTGTTCTTCATAGTTTTAAGACTTTCAAAATCATTCAATTTTCTCTTTTCAAAAACACTATTTCAAGGGAGTTTTCTAATTTTAAACTAGAAATTTCCATTTCTTACACAAATAGTTTTTTATGTAAAATTTGATAATTACAAGTGGTCAGTTCCTAAAGATTTTTTAAATTTTAAGAACCAAAAAACAGAGAAGAGAGGTGGTCTTTGTCCTTTTGGCCGCCCCCTTGAAAAGTTCCAAATCATCATTTCATAAATTTTGAAAGAAAATGGGTCCAGATGGAACCCTTAAAGGGAATAACAAATCCCCATGCAAGTGCTTTCTTATATTGGGGAGATTTCACAAAGCATAAGGATTCATTTTAAATTTAATATACATTGTTTTTGTATTATCCTTTTCATTATCGAGTGGATAAGTTCGACTTTCTTAATCTTTGAAATCAGCCAGTTAAACTGAATTAGCATAATTAATTCTAATTTAAATTTTTGTTTTAATCTTGGCAAATTATTCATTTAAAACATTCTTTTTCATACTTTTTCTTTCTTAAGTTATTTTTTTTTTAAATTCAACTAATTTTAAATTACATATAGACATTCATTACCATTGGATAATGATTCAATATAGATGAATAATAAATAGACTGTTTTACACAGTTATGCATGGATAACGTATTATTGTTTAATGATTTTATCATAATAGAAAACTTTAGTGTAGTTGTAAATTTATGTTGATTAATTTCAAAATCAATATTGCAACACAACATTTACTGGTAATGTTTATTACCCTTTTTCAAAATGCCCTTCTTCCTTTAATAAATTAAATAAACATTCTATGAAGTTGGTCTTCCCATGGCATTTTATAAATAAGCTGCAGAATCCAGCAAGGATTCCCAAAATTAAAAATGTTAATCAGTTGGAAAAGTCCATTTTGAGATTTGTTGGTTTCAACTTAGAAAAATGTTTGAAAGGGTTTAAAAGTCGTAGTTTAAAAATGGGGAAGTGGCTCTTTAAATTTAAAAACAGTTTTAATAGTTTTAAAACATGTTTTTTTTAGTTAAATTTTGCTTTTTTAAACATCTTAAGTGTCAACTGCAATTACTTAACAATTTTTTGTTAAAAACCCTGTAAATAAAATCTTTTGTTCCATCTGAAATTTTTCCTTCCTAATAATCACAAACTGATTTCACTCAAATTATTCACTTCAATTTGAAAAAATCATATCTTAGTACAACTTCGAAATAAAATTAAAATTTCTATTCTATTATACCTAAAGGTACAGACTAATTTTATGAAAACTTAATGATATGATAATGAAAAAACATGTTGGGCTCACGTGGCACCCTGAAAAGAAAGGAATTTTATCTGACCTTAATTAAAAATTTGAGGATTCAAACTTGCAAAATTCTCCACACTTCAAACATAAAAAATTTCAACTTTTAAAATTAAAATTAAACTTTTTTTCCCATCAAAAACAAAGGCA
Source organism: Pycnopodia helianthoides (assembly GCA_032158295.1). Lineage (NCBI taxonomy): Eukaryota > Metazoa > Echinodermata > Asteroidea > Forcipulatida > Asteriidae > Pycnopodia > Pycnopodia helianthoides. The sequence goes on along the minus strand of JASTWB010000380.1, from coordinate 15,017 downwards.
ACAATAAGCTGGTTCAATCTTTCCCAATCACAAATACCCCCCCCAAAAAAACCATTAAAGCTTACATTCTTTTCAATACATAAATCAATAAAAGTTAATCATTTAGGGCACACAAACTCAAAAGAAAAAATAATTGTCAATACCCAATGGTAATAATTAGTTCTATAATTAACTTTAAAAAACTGAATCAAAACCCCCAACATTCACTTGCAACAAGTTTTTGAACTTGTCCTTTTTTACAAATTATTGTTTTAAAATAACCCAAAATAACCTTAGTTGATCCCTTATGTTGGTTATAAAAAGGAGTATTCATAAAATTCGATAAGATCAACTCCTAATTAATTTGAATAACATCTAAAAGGTTAGTTAAAATTTAAAATTATAAATTTAAAGTCACAGTTTGATTCAAAGGTTTTAGTTGATCTTAAATTTGGTGGTCAAAAAAAAAGGGTCCGTGGGTTTAGTTTTTGAACATTTGACTGTTCATTTTTCATTAAAAATTGTTTCCAAATGAACCTGTTAAAGGATGACAAGGTTTCCTACACAAGATTGTTATCACGGAAGTAAATCTTCGGAAAGTTGCCTAATTGCCGGTAGAGCAGAATCTCGAAGGCTAGAATTCCTATTGTCCAATTCATGTACAATGGTGGACTCATTTTTTAACACATTTGTACAAAAAGAAGTCTGGAATGATTACAACCCCCTAAAGATATTAAAAATTCCATCTTTTAGTCTCATTTTAAAAAGTAAAACCAGGTATTTTTTTAAAGGAGACTTGAACATTGTGTAACATTCCGTCAAGGATAAACAATGAGCCCCAAAGTTAATTCATGGCAAAAACCGTTTCAAGCATTTACCATTTAGGCATAACAGTCATTCACCTCAGTGGTAGACATCCAACAGTACTCTACTAAAATTTAAAAAAAAGAAAAAAGAAGTTTATTTTGAGCCTTTTTTAAAGTCCCGAAAATTAAAATAAATTTCTTTCATATAAGGCTCATTTTAAAAATTTTTACTTATTTAATTAATTAAAAAAAGGGGTTTTTTTGCCCGTGTTGTAATAATTTAGCGATTTTCACTTTTTTGTCTCTTAAACCGCAAAGCACGGGATAGAAATAGTTGGTATAAAGGGTTAAATTTGTTAAGGACAATTAAAAAATGGTACCTATTAAATGCCTAGCGAAAAGACCGCACTGCATTGGATTGATTGCAAGTTTTTAACTTTGCATTGCAAATTATACGATTTAGAAAGCAATTATGAAATCCTAGTAAGGCCAAAATTGTTTTCAAAAATTTAGTTTATAAAACTCTTTTGGCTAAAAATTACTGCAGATTTTGAAACTATGTTATGAATGCTTACTTTGGTTGGTTGGAGGGACCCTTTGAAACCATTTTTCCAGCTTCGAAAACAGAAAATTAGTTTGTTTTATAGTATATTTCCAAATTTTAGCTTATTTCAAAAGATCTTTAAATTAATTTTTCAAATTCTCATTTTATGGAGATTTATAACTACCGTCCGGTCCTTTTAGTTTTCACTTCCATATCTTTCGAGGGGGCACAAGAAGGGTGGTACCTGGGGGTCAATCTGACATGTTGTAAAACCTGCGTTGATTTTTTCAAAAAATTAATTATCAAACCATGAATTCAATGTATAAAATTAAATTATATCCTTTGTTTTTGATTGAATTTAAAAAGGACATCTTTTTAGCAATTATGTTCCTGATTCGAAATTTCTCCAGTAAAAAATACATACATTCCAAAGAACAATTTTAAACCAAGATTAAAAAGGTCATTATAGTTTATCCAACAATTTAAGATTAGGAAAAATTTTTTTCATGAATTCATAAATTTTGATTACATAAGTCATGATTAATGTTAATTTATAAAAGCACAAATTAGTTTTTACTTATCTTGCACCAACAAAGTAAGTCCTTTTACTTATGTTTCTGATAAACTTCCCTTTTCTGAGAATTTGCGCCAATGGGGGAGCTTTGAATACCCAACATTTTAGCAAGGAGATCGTATGCTTTAAATCTGACCTAGATCATTTAAAAGGTATTGATTGGATTTAAGTTTCTTGAGTAAATTAAATGGCAATGTGAATTCATAATTAGGAGGGTTCCAGGTCAAATTTTTTGGAAATTTGTGGGAATGTTGTTTGTATCATCCTTAACCAATTAAAATTTTAACGTTATCTGTAAATTCATTTCATAAAACCAGTTTTTTAATTTTAGTGTTTATATATGCAAATCTGTTGATTAATAAAGTTAAATTTTCTTTTATAATTTTTGTTAAAAATACAAAATTAAAGAAATCTTGATATTGCAAAAAATCACAAATGTAACATAAAGTAGTTATTGAACGAAATGTTTAAATTTAATGAAGGATGAAACAAAAAATGAAAAATAATAGGGAAAAAAGATAAATAATGTTACGAAGAATTTGGGGAGAAAATCAATTAAATTTTAATTTAACCAACTAGAAAAAACCTAACGGCAGGCGTAAAAGATCGAATTATGATTTTACAGTGCCTATGAGATTACAGCACCATGCAAACTAGGGAATGACAAAATTTTCCCGTGATGTACCGGTTCCCCAGTTAAAATTAATTTTGCCATTTGGCTTGTTTGTATTATATACAAAATACCAGGATCATTTTTACAAAGGATCTTAAAAGGTTTGGCTTTTAAGTACACCGAAGCCAAAACATTTTTGGTTTGTTGTTTTAAAACCTTTTTGTATAAGAGGTTAATCTAAATTTTAAGTTAACTTCGCTGTAAACATCAAGGAAAAAGATATTCGAAAAAATACATTAGACTTTCGCCATAAGGACCGTTCGTATGAAATTAACGTGCCTTACTATATGTTTTAAGGTAATAAAGAATGCATTCGAAGTCCATCTCAAAGGTACCACTAACAAATTCGATTTAAATTCATAAAAAGCATGGAAAATGAGTTTACACATTAAATTTAAATTTAAAATTTTTTCCGATTTTTTCCCCTGTAGACAGTCCTAAAAAAAAAATTAAAGTTTTTTTAAAAGTTAAACATGACCAGCTTTAAAAAAAGAGTGTTAAAATCACTTTAAACCACAAAATCACCCAAAGGTTTTAAAAGATTATTTTAAATGCTCGATAGACAATAGACCCTTTCCATCGTCCAACGAAAAAAGGTAATTCAATGGCTCGTTATATTTTCCATTTCCCCCGCAGAGGTAACAAATTACAAAATCACTATTTAATAAAATCAAACTTTTCATCACTTGTTTGAGGTTTGAAAGTTCAATTTAACAAAATTGGAGCATATGTGCAGATTTATATGAAATTTCTCTTTACAATGCACAAAAATGGTTAATATTTACAATAGAATTCTTGTTGCTATGAATAGAATTCAATTTGTTATCCTAATGAATTTTGTGCACATTTGCAAACCTTTGCGTTAATGGTTACATGGCATCAACCATGGGAAATTGATTAGTATTTAAACATGTACTTAAAATATTATTTAACGAACATCTTTTCTTTGAATGACCACAAAAACGATCCCAATTGAGGTTCAGGATAATTAAAGAAGAGATATTTATAAATTTAAAGTTAAAATCAAGGTACGGGGGAGTTAAGGCAAGTACATGAAAAACAATGGCTGCATACTTGCCTTGGGATTTTACAGTGGAATTACAAATGTGGAAAAGGTGTGTTAGGTGCCTTAAGGAACACCATAAACCGTCTGACTTTGAATTTACGTCATTTTATTTTTTTAAGGCCTTTTAATAAAAATTCATTGGGTTTTCCCTGTTTCATTTCCCCCCCCAAAAAATTATTTTTAAAATGATTTCGCCAAAAAAATTTTTGGGGTTATTAACTCTTAAAATTTTAAAACCCATTAAAAAATTTCATCCATGTGGTTTTAAAAATGATAGATAAACAAATTGACTTCCCCCCCTTTTAGCCCTTCCTTTTCCAAAACAAGGTGATGAAACCGTCTATTTTTTTCACGGCCCTTAAAAAATTTATCAAAAATTGACCCAATAAAACACAGTAAGGATAACAATTTTAAATATTTATATATTAATAAACAATTTGGTCTAGGGTGCAGATTCACAGGTTAATTCTCTACATACAAAATCGTAATTTGAAAGCATTTTTTAGAATAAATTCTTTTGCCTAAAGAAAATTAAAATGGAAGTGGCCAATGCAGTTGATTTCTGGTCAACTAGGGAACATTTGAAATAGTTTAGAAACTTGTCTCTTAAAATTTAAATTCTACCTGTTTTTTTACTTGGAAAACCCCCCAGGCCCAGCCCAGGAGGCTCAAAAAAATTTAAAGAAAGGGTATTGACGAATATTCAAGATTGGAAACAGAGGTATTCCCAAATGAAGCAGTCATAAAGTTGAAGGGTTTGTTTGGAATGAACATGAAATAAAATGGCAAAGATGTTAGGGGCCAGAAAAAACCATGGAACTTGCCCTAAGAAGCCTCCAATTTCTCTCGCAGTAAAGATGGTTGCGTGAGGGAACCGCTTGAACGTATTCCGGGAGGGGAAATTTTGGTTTCCTGCGTATCCCAAAGGATCAATTAACGTGACAAATTGGGCTGACATACGAAACATGGCAAATTGCAAGACAGAAATTAAAGACTTTGTGGCATTCCTATTAAAGAAAATTTACCACGCCCCCCTGCCTCCAGTTGTTGCCGGTAATAATTTTCTGGGTTTAAGGAGGAAGTCCTGTTGGGACCCCCCAAAGTGTTTGTAACTTGTAGAAAATTGGCAGAAAAAATTTTAAACCAAAAACCCCAAAGTTGAATTTAAGTAAAATTTAAAATTTAAATACCCTTAAATGGGACCAAAAATTAAACCGCTTGGAAAATTCATTTCTTTAAACTTCAACTTTTTAAACCCCGGCTTGTCAAAACCAACGAAGTTTAAGTCGGGTTTTAATCTTCAAAAGGGTCTTTTGTTCAAACCCCATAAACCGATTTAGCTCAACCATTAAGGGTTAAATTTTTTTTATTTTAATTTTTAATTAATAAACTTTTTAGTAAAAAAACTCCCTTTTGATTAAGCTTAAAATTTAGAAGAAAATTTAAAATTTCCCCCCAAAAAAAAATAAAATGTTTACATTGTTAAAAAAATTAAGCAAATTTATTAAAAGGGAAAAAACCCCCAAAAAAATTAAGTTTCTCTGAATGGATCAGGTTGGCTAGTGGTTCTTTCCCTGCTTTCATCTCTGAGGTCCAGGTTCGAATCCAACTCTGGAGGTCCATTTAAAATGTAGGGTTATACTTTGACCACAAAAACCATTTGTGTATTTTCAATTCAAAGCGTACTTGTTATAAAGATAGTAATTATTTCATCTAAAAAATGTTCCTGTTGATTATAAATAATAAAAGTATGTTGAAATTAATTATTCTCGCATAGGCGAGTTTTGGGAGATGATAACTTTTCTGTTGCGTCCGTTTGTGAATGCTGCTGAAAGAGATGCGGCTGGTACTGGCTGTCACCCTCGTTAAATGTGGATGGATTCAACGTTCTTGATGAAAAAATATTGTGGACAGTTTTTTGTGTTTTTACAAACAAGTAGGGCATGTATTCAGTTGAAAACGTTCACAGGTGAATTATTGTATCTTTCTATTTTGCTATAAATCAGAAGGAACGTTGACCAAAAACAATCTAGGATCCTCACTTAAGGAATTTTCTTCAACCTCTAAAACTTATTATTTTCTTCGTCACTTTTCCTACGCAGGTATCTTCAGGCTAGGGATCACACTGATAGTCACTTTTTAAGGTACCCATGGTTACAGAAAGATTTAAATCTTACGAAAGTCTTCTCTTTCAGCTTATTTTCACTTTGGAACATCTACCTTCTGATCTTTAAGTTGGTCACTCTTCTAACTTCACGAGGGAAATCATTTAACAAGAGTTCAATTTCTTCAGTCTTTTTACGTCTTGATTGATGAGCGAATCCTTTCAATTTAAACCCATTGCATTTGAATGGTGGAATTCAACTGTCTTTAAGAAATGTTGAGCTTGAAGAATGTTCATGTCTGCAAGATGGAGAAGGTTCTGTAACAAAAAAAAAATTAAAAAAAAGGAAAATAATTAATATAGCTGTGCTGATACTTCTCTGAGACAGGATTAAGCAATTGATGACCTCATAAGCGGGACCTTTTCCACTTGTAAAAGTTAAGGCTGTTTCATACTTTCATGCGAATTGAATGAAGTTTAACGACACAACTCTTCATATGTAACGAGAGTTGAGCACACAGTAAACTTGAGTGAATTGTTTCTTGCAATTTTGTCTTGTCGAATTAGCTTTGTCATTCGCATTCAAGCAAAGTATGAAGCAAGTATTAGTCTGACACTCGAACCTTGCTTCATAAAGCTGTTGCCCCCCCCCCCCCCCCTTTTATGAGTGGAAATTTAGAAAAAATTGTCTGCACCACACAAAATGGCAAAAACAGGTGTACCAGTGACAATCAGCATACATTACATGTTGTTTTTCTGTATGCAATTTCTTTAAGAATCTGTAAGGGGAAAGGTTCCTTTCCTGATGGAAACATTACTTCACGGACAAAACCAAAACTTTATAGAGCGACGAAGACGCAAGAAGTGGACGCGGTCTGAAATGTGATTGTGCCACTGGTACAAGCAACTCTTTTGATGCAAAATAGATCAGTAAGACAATGACCATTGCTATGTCAATGATAATAACAAAACCCATTTGCCTTGCTGAACGGTGCCCATGGCAGTTCACATTCCAACAATAAGATAGGAGCTCCTGTTCCCAATCTTGCACCTTTGGTACTCTATAATCTTTCAACGAAAAACTACTCCAGGGAATTTTTTCCCCTATTTTCTGCTCATACCAAAACTAGTACTTGTATTTGGCATTTGTAGTTTTTTCCAGTAAACCAAAACTTTATTTTTACCTATTCGTTAGCTGGGCTAGGTTGCGAGGCCGTGTGTTACTGGTGCGGGGAGTTTGGTTGTGTAATCTCAACCCATTAATGATGCGAAGAGTCTTTTTAAAAAATCGCTCAAGTCCAGTTTTAACCTTACCAGTGGGTGAGCCACTTCACACTGGAGCTGCATATTTGGTTTTGTTGCCTGATAAAACTGTTTTAGGACAGTCATACAAGTCCTGTTCAAGGCAATCCATGATGTTTTCAAGAGACTGTGATTTATTTTATCATGTTAACATTTGTAAAGCTATTCATAAAGAAACCTCCACCTCTCAAAATTATCCAGTGGCTCTGTTCAATTTGTTCCTAGTCAGGAAAAGCTGCAAGAAAAGTCACTGCTACCTGGCTGGAATAAAAAAGGTACAATGGGAAACAAATTGTGATGGTTCCAAAAGCAAATTGGCAATATTTTTGACCAAATAATGTATTCAAGCCTTCTCATCAAACGTATGAACTTGGGGCCATTTAGAAACCATAGTTCAGGCTTCGTCTGGCTATTCTTCTCCAACACTGTTTGAAGTCCTGTACGGTTCTCAAAATTATGCGGAGCTTAAGCCGAAGCCGTATTTTCGAAAAGGGCCCTTGCCTTGTTAACTCGTTGACTGCCGATCATATATTCGTAGGAGGTTCCCATTTGCCAAGTGCGGTGCGCATGCACGCATACCAAATAGGTTTAAAAAAAACCCCTTAATACCCCAAAAATTGAACATACACATTCTAAGGATGGCCAGTCCTCACCACTGCCAGAAGCGTACGTGTTGAGGTGCTCAATGATGCCAGTGTATTTAAATAACAATACAAAGCCCTTTCATTCTCTACGAGTATACTCGTAGTGGAGAATCTGCTACACTGTAAGTACGAGTATACTCGCAGGCGGCAGTCAACGTGTTAAGAGGATATTTAATAATGTTTCATTGTTTGAGTGAATTTGAAATAATTGTTACACACTTCCAAATACAAGGATTTTGTTTACATAACTTAGCCATCTATCATTTTAATTTCCATAACATGGGGTTAGGGGTTATGCAATTTTTCACCTTCTGTGGTTGATCTTCATGGACACAGTGACCACACTGAGGCAGAATTGCATCCAGAATTTGCCCTGCATCTGACCCACTGTCAGCTCTTTGTCAAGTCTATTAACTCTAAATAAATACACATTCAGTTTGGGAGATTAATACGCAGTTCTTATAAGCGCTTTATCACACCTGAGGGCGTCTCAAAGCGCTCATTAGTTTTTTACAAGGTGTAAGGAGCTATGTTCAAAATATAAGACCCATTTATATTTATATAACACCATGTAACAGCTTACAAGGTGCTGTGACACAATTGCAGCTAACCAAACCAGAAACACATAGGGTGAATCCTTTTCTTAATGCAGGGCTCGCCTTAACACTAGCCCGGCATACATTGTCTAGTAAAAAATGCTATGGGCTAGTAAACACCACTTCTCAACTTGCCCTGTGGGCTACTAAAAACTGTGCAACCTACTTGTTTAAAATGCTCATTTCTTCCTTTTCAGATGTGAATAATTAATGTATAAAATGTGTTAATCGTTATTGAGTGTGTGAATTAACTTCATTTGATCATTAAACTGGTTGTGATCGTTAGCATTAACACATCAGAACATTACATTTATGGCAATTCCTGTTTAAAATCTGGTACTAAAACTTCCTGGGGGCAAGTAAAATGCACAGTTTACTGGCCCGGCGGGGCTACCTTCTCACAAAAGCTTAAGCGCAAGGCCTGTAACAATAAGTGTACTGGGTTATTTTAGGTGCATTACACAACACATGGGACCTATGGCTTTATGTCCCATCCGAAGGACGAATCAATAATGGTTAAGCATCTTGCTTATGGACACAAGTGTCAAGACCGGGACTCGAACCACTCTGTTGAACAGAAACTGGACTCAAATCAGTGAATTTAGTGTAGTCTTTCCAATTGTGGACTAACCCTCCTACTATCAGTGTGTTTCTCAAGACAACCGACCCACACTCATTATGCCACAACAATGGCATTTTAAGGCACGACAAGCTGATGTAGTGAGCATAGCCATTGCCCAAGGTGTTTCAATGAGAGTGGTTGACTAGAAAAACCACAATCTAGATGTATCTGTGCTAAATTGCAATGCAATTTGGGCCAGTGTTGGATAAGATAAAGTTGTCAATTTCGGTAGTGGTAATCTTTGGCACTGATTGATCACACAAACAAATACAAATGACAGGAAAGTGTAGCATGTTGTGTGCGTTGCATTTTTAGGCATCTCTTAGGGTATCTTTAAGATCAACCTTACATAACACAAAAAGTAGTGAACATTATGGATTTTCTGTTCTCATTAATTATCAGTCCATTGTAATTTGAAATAATTTATGCGGTTTTAAGTATATAGAAAAACTATGCTGGCCTGCAATATGATATCATGTGGTGAATGCATCTACACAGTACATAGTCAACCCTCCTACTGTCAGACCATTCAATATCATCCACTGTGGTTTTGAATGATAGATAAACTATGCCAGCTGCAAAAAGATGTAATGTGTGAATGCATCTACACGGTTAACACATGTTCCAGTTATTTTGGTGCAACAGTTGTGCCAACCATTCACAACCATTGCTGTTGAATTGTTTCAAATTTTTTGGTCAACTCACTAAGAGTAGGAGGGTTATAAAACAATGAATTCCGGCAATAAGGGCACCTTTGGTACAAAAAAAAAAAGAGATTGACATTCCTTCGAACCATCCTGAATTAAAAATGATTGAACTGATGTAACAAGTAAATCATCTGACTAAAGGCTACAAACTTGAACAAATTTTAAAGTAAAAAAGACCAACCATAACATAAATATTGTTCATGTTTGAAGTTGTAGTGGTTGATTGAAACTCTTTTGAAGTAATGACTTGGAGAATAAATTGGTTTCCACATTAATGCGTTCAAACTATTGGAAAAGGGTTTTGTGTTAAAATTACATTGTAAAGGGTAAACCAATATATGGTTGTCAAAGTACCCCTAAAGTTCCCTAAAGATCAAGCACCTATGTTCAGAATGAAAATGGTACCTATCAAAGTATGAAGTGACTGTTTCACCTTTTTCCCGCAATTTTAGAATTCATGCATATTGGTCTTAGCCTTATAATTTTGCCAGAAAAAATTGTTGGGTACGGCATAAACTTGACGATGTTTAGTCGTGCACTTATAATTGTTTACTGGTGTGTCATGTTGTGGTAGTGTTTAGGGGGGAGTGTAATTGGTAAGATTGATTACAATAACAAAATGAATATCCTGGGAAACTTTTTTTAACTTTTTGTGCATTGTTGTGCCGCAATTTCGATTTAAACCACAACACGTTCATGGGTTGAGTCAAGGTCAAAATACTTACTTCATATTTCTTTCCATACTTCAATCTCCGACAGTTTCAAAAATTCTTGGTCCCGGTCTTAGCATTCAAATGGAGAGTTGTTTTTCTTTTTTGTTTCTTTTGAAAGGCAACATTACCAATGGCGTTGATTGGTCATCTAGTAACTTGTTCAGAGGCTGCTGATTTGAAACTAACCTTACCTTAAAATAACAAAAGGATTTAACTTCTAAGTCATTCTTGCAACCTTCCAATGTTTTTGATCTTTAATCCACCCCCCATGAGGGTTTTTAAAGGGTTGGTTCTATAATTAAAACGGTAGGGAAAAAAATGTTTAGAAATATCCCTATTAAAATTGCAATGAAAAGATATAAGAGATGCTAATTATTAGGGTGATTAAATTTTTAAATTTTCTTAAACCAATTTATCAAAAATACAAATTGACTATAAAAATGAGCAGAATTCCGGGGTTTAATAGGGTAAGGGTAGGAATTCTTAGTGGTGGGCGGGAAAGGGGGTGTTTAAAGGTTTATTTATAAATTTTTTACAATCAATTCATTCGAAATTATAAAGTCTAACTTCCTTTTCTGGTTAAAATCTTCAAAAAAATTTAGCCAAGAACTTATTCATCCACATAACTGAACGGAACCAGACTATTCATTCAGCCACTGTGGAAACAATTTAACGAAAAAAATATCCATTGCATTTGAGTTCATACCCTTAATAAATCACCAACTTTGACCATTTAATCTTTTACTATTTTTTTAATCAATTTTTTTTTATACTTTACCTTGTTGATCATCCTGCCTCTATACTACATTGTCATAAAAGCCGTATCATCAGGGGAGCCCTCAGATCTTTTATTCTGATTTATATAAATATGCAATTAGAAAAGGGGAAAACAATCTTCATGTTAGATTTCAATTTAAGTCCACAAAAAAAACTTTTCAGCCTTGGACAGATTGCATACAGTTCACCACCCAACTAAAGGGCCTTTAATAATTTAACCCATGAATTATTCGCCAAAAATTTTGCAATAAATTACTCAGCCTACAGCCATATCAGACAATTGTTTTATAGTTAAAAGGGAAACATCTTTCGAATTTTTCCAATTAACAACAATAAACCCAGGCCTCATAATTCAAAGATGGTTTTGCCAAAGGATTTGGTGGTAACCAAACTGAAAAACATATTTGTTGTTAGTACTTAAAGATTTAAGGCAGCTATTTCAAAGTGCTTACAAAATTTAAAATTAGTTTTAATGCACAAAAAGCTATGGATGGTAAGCTCAATTGGCGGGTAACCTTTTGTAAAATCTTCTAGTTTTTAGCATCCTTTTGTGCTTCAAGCAGCGAAGTGTCCCTTTAATTTCTAAACCAATATGTTCTTCTTTTTTTCAAATCCTTGAAAATAAGATTCAAAGGTTAATATTAACTTAATGTGAATTTTAGCTTAGTAAATGGGCCTTAGTTCCAGCATATGCCAGATATCCAGGTTTTAACCTTGGGATAAAATCCAATCTGAACTTTTGAATCCCAATTCCCTAACTTAACATTAATCCCTTATTAAACCTTTTGCCAGACAAATTTTATAAATACCTTTTATTGCACATGTATCACTCTGGTAAAAGTTTCCTAATGTAAACCCTTTTCACCAAATCAATTTATTAATACTTAGTCTTAAACCTCCCTGGAACTTTGAAACACAGTTCTCTAACTTTCTAATCAAAATCCTGAAAACACCTGAAACCTAAACATCAACTGCTCCGTACAAAAAACAAAATCAAAACCCTTTAAAACCCAATTTTTAAACTATTATTTTTGTAAAGCAATACAAAGAACAATCACTATTCTGCAATTATCACTTCAAAGTTTTTAATTCAAATTTTTAAAATATTCAGTCACCATTATGTACAAGCCCAATTATCCGTTTCGTATCATATCATCCTAAAATTTTTCTTATTCAGTACTCCCCCCTCCAAATCAGACATGTCACGCCTGGGCCAACTTTTAAAGCCTTATAAGACAAAAGGTTCCCATTTACCATTCAATAAATCCCTTTGCAGATGATTCTTCGCAGTAAATGGAAACTTTGCCTACCAGGCTTTACTCAATCATTAAACCTTGGCCTCAGACCAATCACTATTTTCCAAATAATACCAACCTATGATCAATTTGTATTATCCCATTCATGGCTTCTCAGTGATTTGAACCTTTGGCTCCCCTGGATAGCTCTGCATTACTTAAGTCTCTTGTGAACCTAAAGTCAACAATCAGCCAATATACAACAGAATAGCAACCAAATATTTACTAGAAACTAAAATTTACAAAAACTACTTAAGTTAGTCAACAGTGCCAACGTCAATACCCCTTCTTTCATTTCTTGTTAATTATTTTATCTTTTACGCATTAAAAAATTATATTCCTAAATGGCTTGGCTGGTATAACGTTTCTGTCAAAAACTGTGATGTTGATCTGAAATCCGTACATTCTACAGCTACACAAATAAAGTGACAAAAAAATTGATTTTCATTAAAATTATTTGTAAATGATTTTCGGAAGTTTCTTAACCTTTACTGTGGGTAAATTGCATTTATACGAATGTCCACTTGGAAAATTGCTGTGTAATTGGTGCCAGTGTAATTATGGGTCGCACCGTTGTCTCAGTCGGTAAAAATGCTTTCCTGGTCAGGCTGCATGGTTTTGTACCATAGTGTTAGCCAGAGGGTTTTTGGGGTATTTTTGGGACACTCTGTTTTAAATTTGGACACCTGTTTTGTCTTACATGTAAATGTATTTAAGTGAACAATTTGGACCTCTATTTTCAGTTTCGACAAATTTGGAACCCTTTTACCTAATCTGTACAACTTGTTTTGTACCTCTAGCTTTATATAACATAAGGTAACTTTTGAAATTAGCCTTTTCTTACTTGTTAAAAAGCGAGAATGTTACCCTCACTACATCAATCCACAAGGCCACCAGTTGATGGATGAGGAACTGTACAGATGTGTCGCAATACCCCCCTCATGACCGACGACACAATTGTGGAACTTGTTCCTCACCAAAACAGTGCTGTGACGACATTACCTACACACTTTGTTTAACGGACAAACAGGAGATATAAAACTCATAATTAAATCAATGGACTGTATATGTTACCCTCTCTGTCTGACCATTACCATATTTTTCACGTGGTTTTGAATGACAAACTATGTAAACCCAATAATAACAATGTAAGCCTGCAATAATGAATCATGTTGTGAATGCTCTTCACAGTACAAGTCAACCCCCATACTGTCAGACCGTTCAAATTGCCAAACGTGTTTTGAATAACGATAAAACTGTGCAACTATGTATATGACATCAGCGAAATGAATCTATAGGTACATAGTCAACCCTCCTACTCTAGACCATTTAAATTCCAAGTGGTTAATAACTAGATAAACTACGTCAGCCTGGGTTAAGGCTCATTGTTAGGAGGCATACACCTGGCAAAAACAGGTAAATTCATTCCACACTTCACCAATAATACTATTTCGGATTATAAAACACTAAGTGTGACAACTTATTAAAGATGAATCTTGGTGCTTTGTGAAAATTGGGCCCAGGTTTTTGAAACTTGCCACCTTTGTTTTTGTTCAAGCCATTGTTCGTGTTACCACAATAAGTACCAACCATTCGGATTTACACTGTGCACGTTGTAATGAATAACATAGAGGCGTGACTAGTTTATTTTCCACTGACATCTGGATCCAAACAATAGTCACAGCGCCCTCTCTTCTTTATTCATTAAACATGCACAGTTAAATCTGAACTTTATGTGTGTACACCCAAAACACCATGGTCTTGGAACAGACTACCTAGTAACCCCCTAGGGCGGGCAGATAGATCCCATTGGCTGTACTGTGCACCTGACCTCTGAAGTCTAATGCTATACACTGACATTTGACTCGATCTTGTGACAACATGACAAAGAGGGAAGGAAAAGGAGCAAATTACAAACAAATAATCATTAGGGAGAGGATAATGAAAAAAAAATAATTTATGACATAAGTTCAGAATTCAAAAATTTTTTGGAAGCCTATCAATTGAAAACTGTCATCTGTCATATTAAGACTGTATTTAATGTCAAAACGAGCTTCCTTTTTCTCTTCGTTTCTTTGATGCAAAAGTACCTGTTTTTGCAAAAAAAAAAAATAATCCAGAAAATTTTCCTTTGACTAAGAAATTTGTTTATTAAATTTGAAAAAAAAAGTTAAGGTTGATGTTTTGAGCTATCAGAGTTTTTCAAAGACTTCTGGTAGGTTCAAACGTCGCCATTAACTATTTTTTGCATTTATACCTAGGTCCTTTGGCTGGAAAGCAGTTTGTATCCAAAACTAATTCTATTTTCTGTTTATTAATTTTGTGGACCCGCAAGAGGAATCAAATGGAAAACCACTGATAGCACGGACAGGATAGCGTGATAAGCCTTCCATGGAGGAGAGGATCACTGGACCCTCGGTCTCGTCTGTAACAGGGAAAACAGAGGATATTAAGGAATAAAACCACCTATTGACAAAAGCTAATCAAATACAAAAAGAAATTCTTAAATAGTTTAGGTGGAATTTAAATTTATGCGGGTTATTAAGAAAAACCCTTGCTTCAGGTTCAAAAAAAAATTTTTTAAAATTTAATTTTAAATTCAGGGTTTTTAGGGA
>JASTWB010000379.1:0-20622 GCA_032158295.1 Pycnopodia helianthoides | reverse complement strand
AACTTACAAAAAGAGACTATTACCTTCATTTGTCTGGGAAAACAAAACAAGTAAAATAAATTCACAAGTACTTCCAAAATGTCATCAAGGCATTTTTCTTTTCAATATGACTTTATATTGTTCAATCAAAATATATAAAATTTCACGATCGAAAACAATACCGTTTCATAGTCAAAGTTTCAGGCGTGGACATTGAAACCTCATAACAAAATTGGTACGTATGGAAACGTTGGATCTTGAGATACACATCCACAGCTGTGGACAAATTATCCGATATTATTTAGAACAATAATTTGGCAAATCAGAGAGAAAATGAAACACACATTATAGTAATTTTCCAGCACGGCGCGAACCGCGGCAACAGGCCGAGTCAGTGTCATCGCTTGATTGAGCAGTGTGTATGGAGTCGAGGGGATGCTCATGGCCGTGGTGACCCTTGAAAAAGACCGATGGTCCGGTGAGTCTCGTCAGTACTGCTCGCTGTAAAGCTAGATACGCAAAGATTATCTCGCATCACCTATCTCCAACTTGTCTTTATCAAACCAGTAGAACATCATGGCCACCGAGAAAAAGTCTGCATCACGGACCCACCCTCCAGCAATCAAGATGGTGGTTGCCGCTCTTGTCGCACTGAAGGAGAAGAACGGTTCTTCCAGTCAAGCCATCAGAAAGTACATCAAGGACACCTTCCAGGTGGACATGGACAGGCAGGCCGTTTTCATCCGGAAAGCCCTTAATACCGGCGTGCAGAAGGGTGTTCTTATCCAGACCAAGGGTAAGGGAGCCGCAGGTTCATTCAAATTGGACACATCAAAGGACAAGGCCAAGGAACAGGCGGAGAAGGCCAAAGAACGAGTCAAGGTCAAGAAAGAGAAGGAGCGAGCCAAGAAAGCCGAGCTGAAAGCCAAGAAAGCAGAGAAAGCGGCTGCCAAGAAGGAGAAGATCAAGACAGCCAAGATAAGCAAGAAGAAGTCTCCAAAGAAAAGCGTCAAGAAGACACCCACCAAGAAAGTTGCAGCCAAGAAAACAACGGCCAAGCCAACCAAGAAAGTCGCCAAACCCAGCAAGGCCGCGAAGAGTCCAGCTCATGCAAAGCCGAAGAAGACCACCAAAGCAGCAAAGCCCAAGAAGACCATCAAACCGAAGAAGTAGTCCACTCCAGGCACTACCAACCAAACAAAACGGCTCTTTTCAGAGCCACAACTTACAAAAAGAGACTATTACCTTCATTTGTCTGGGAAAACAAAACAAGTAAAATAAATTCACAAGTACTTCCAAAATGTCATCAAGGCAGTTTTCTTTTCAATATGACTTTCATTCTAACTATCATAATTTGTTATTATAGATATAGATATATATATTATATATATAAAATTTGTAGGGTAGATGGCCTTAGCTTTCGATCCAAACCGGACCTTCGTCAGAGGCAAAAACGTATATATAAACGGATATAAAAACGGATATATATATATATATATATATATGTGTGTGTGTGTTCTTTTTAATATTACAAATAACTATACACAGATCCGGTAACAAAAAAAATTAAAAAATTGTTTAAAATAAAACTATATAACACTAACGACACTGAGTTGTAAACAAGAAATTTGTCCAGACAAAAAACGGAACAAATAGTGGAGGGTTTCACCGCATGATCTTCGGACCGAAACAGACAGCTGACACTAATAAGGCTCAAAACAACAAAAGACCGAGTTGGATTTGTCATAAACTAACTTTATATTGAACAAAATCAAATATTGAGTGTTTCAAGCCAGAATCAAATGATATACAAATCAAAACGGCGTCGAATAAGAGCACAACAAAAGAAGGAGCGAGCCAAGAAAGCCGAGCTGAAAGCCAAGAAAGCAGAGAAAGCGGCTGCCAAGAAGGAGAAGATCAAGACAGCCAAGATAAGCAAGAAGAAGTCTCCAAAGAAAAGCGTCAAGAAGACACCCACCAAGAAAGTTGCAGCCAAGAAAACAACGGCCAAGCCAACCAAGAAAGTCGCCAAACCCAGCAAGGCCGCGAAGAGTCCAGCTCATGCAAAGCCGAAGAAGACCACCAAAGCAGCAAAGCCCAAGAAGACCATCAAACCGAAGAAGTAGTCCACTCCAGGCACTACCAACCAAACAAAACGGCTCTTTTCAGAGCCACAACTTACAAAAAGAGACTATTACCTTCATTTGTCTGGGAAAACAAAACAAGTAAAATAAATTCACAAGTACTTCCAAAATGTCATCAAGGCAGTTTTCTTTTCAATATGACTTTCATTCTAACTATCATAATTTGTTATTATAGATATAGATATATATATATATATATAAAATTTGTAGGGTAGATGGCCTTAGCTTTCGATCCAAACCGGACCTTCGTCAGAGGCAAAAACGTATATATAAACGGATATAAAAACGGATATATATATATATATATATATGTGTGTGTGTGTGTTCTTTTTAATATTACAAATAACTATACACAGATCCGGTAACAAAAAAAATTAAAAAATTGTTTAAAAAAAAACTATATAACACTAACGACACTGAGTTGTAAACAAGAAATTTGTCCAGACAAAAAACGGAACAAATAGTGGAGGGTTTCACCGCATTGTCAGGATATTTCTCAGATTTTACTGAAGAGCGTTGCCTAATACCCGGACTGTTAAGTGTCTTTCAATATCCTCTGCTTATAATGTAACAACGAAAGGAAATAACACGGACAATTCAATTGATTTCACAGTATTCTTATTTACCGACTTCCTCAGTGGGCATTATATTTACATTCAATTATTTACTGGCTCGCAGCGCGCCTATAATTATTTACTAACTTTCTTCATATTCAATTCATTAGATCATTCATTTAAAGTCGTCACAGTCTTATGTATGATCACAATAAATATTAATTGCAGACTTCTATGCAATTCAGTTCATTGGCTACTAGTCAAATTCGTTTAAGCCATCACAATTTCCATTAAACAATTCTAAGTTCAGTGGCTAGTGGTACGGTTAAGCCATCACAATTACTACATGTATTAAACAATCTTAAAGTTCACCGAGTCTCGGGTGATGGTTCTGGACTGGTTGGCCTAGGTGTAGATGAGGGTGGTCGTTGGCTTCATCGGTAACGCCGTCGGCCTGCAGATCCTTACATTCAGTTTAGTATATTTGGGCGTGGCCTTCTCATCTCTACATGCATATAGCCTATCTCGGATCAGTGTCCGACCAGAACTCGGTTTTGGAAGCTCTTAGCTTGGAACCATCTATAATATAAAACAATCAAGGATTCCAGGAATAGTATACAATCGCATTTGCTCCAATAACTTTTTTAGTTTCAATATTTAACAAAATCACGTAAGACATGTGGTCTTCTTATTGAAACAAGTCAAAATATCAGTGATCATCATCTGTGGCATAATTCATCCTTATTTACAAGCCAGTTCCAGGTAATACATCTTTCCTTTAAATCAAACAATCTACTATTCGTTTTTAGATAATTAGTACAATCAATTACTCTTAATTCAACACTGTGATTCTTAGAATTAAACAATTATAACTTACGGTTGTTCTATCTTGGTGTGTCTCATATACAGTGGCAACACTGGCCCTGAAGATTATCTCAAATAGACAAATACATATATACTATCGTATTGTCTTCAATGAATTCGCTGCCTGACTGTGTCTGCATTAGCTCTGATATTGGCTATGCCTGGTGACAATATTTCGAGGCACGATCACTCCTCACACCATCATACTCAAACTTGATTCGAAAATCATCTGATCACTTTCTCTCTCTCTCTCGGTATACTCAACCATAATTCACCTGTTCGCGACTGTTGTCAACGCAGGGCCCTAGTAACTATTGTTAATTTGAATCGTTCTTTAAGATGCTAAGTACATCTCTCTTCAAGCACGCCAACCATGGTTAAAGCAATTGCAGGCTAAAAATAAAGTTAAATCTAAAGTAAAAACTGCATGCTGCATGCATCGCTAAACGCTGCTACTGTGTTTTTCTGGGTCAAGGGATTAAGATTTCAGAGAACTACCGAATTGCATAATAGGATTACACGGCTACTGGGAACTACTGGGCTACACAATGGAAGTACAAAGCTAGATTACACAGTGGAAATAAAGTTTCACAGACTCTTCTATCAATCCAAAAGGGGTGTTCGGATAACATTCTGACATTTACCCCCAACTTTAAGAAAATGTATCACATTTTCTAATTAGAAGAATATTATGTACAGTGATAAATTACATATTTACATTACATTCTGATTCGTTCAAGAACTTATTCACGCACTTCGGCTCAGGTAATCTGCTCCTACATTTTCTGATCCTTTGATTGCCTGAATACGAATTCTGTACGGCTGCAGAGCGAGTGCCCATCTCATAATTCGCGCATTAGCTACCTTGGACTTATTCATATAAATCAGTGGTTGGTGGTCAGTCTCGAGTACAAATGGTTTGCCATAGAGATAGCGCTGAAATTTTTGCACTCCCCAAACTACTGCTAAGCATTCCTTTTCCATGGTACAATATGCCTTTTCTCGCTCTAGAAGTTTACGACTTGCGTAAGCAATAGGAAATGTATGGCAGTCTCGTTCTTGTAACAATACGGCTCCGATTCCTATATCTGAAGCATCAGTTCTTAGTGTGAAAGGTTGATCACAGTCAGCTAAATGGAGGATTGGCGCAGTTGCTAAGCTTGATTTCAACGTTTCGAATGCTTTTACCGAGCTATCCGTCCACATTATTTTGTTAGGCTCAACGTTCTTTGTTTTGTCGGTAAGTGGTGCTGCTTTCGTGGCATAATTTGGGATAAATTTCCTGTAGTATCCCGAGAGACCCAAAAATGACCTTAATTCTTTTTTTGTCTTTGGAAGAGGTGCAGCTTGAATTTTTTTGATCTTTTCTTCCTGTGGCGCCAGTTGACCATAACCGACTACATGGCCAAGAAATTCTACTTTCTCCATTCCTACTATACATTTACTCGGTTTGGCGGTTAAGTTTGCCCTTTGTAGTCTGTGCAAGAGTTCTTTCAGAGTTTCAACGTGACTTGACCAAGTTTCAGTATGAATTAGAATATCGTCGATGAAATTGTCAACATACTGCATTCCATGCAATAATGTTCGCATTATTCTTGTGAATGTAGCTGGTGCATTAACTAAGCCAAATGGCATCATGTTAAAGTGGTATAGCCCATTTGGGGTCAAGAATGCGGTTTTATTCTTGTCACTTAGTCTCATTGGAATCTGCCAGTAACCTTTGCTTAAGTCAAATTTGGTGAAATAATGATCTTTCGCTAGTTTAGCAAATATTTCTTCTTGATTGGGTATGGGTTCTGCATCAAATGTGGTGATTTTGTTGATTTTCCGGAAATCTATGCAGAATCGGTTAGTTCCATCTTTCTTTTTGACAAGCACAATGGGTGAGGCATACGGTGAGTTGGAAGATTCAATTATACCCATTTTCAACATTTTCTTAACTTCGGAATCAACGGTTTCTTTGAGAGCATACGGTATCGGGTACGGCTTACTTCGTACTGGCTCGTTGGTGGTTATTTCAATACAATGCTCATCCAAATTTGTACTGCCCGGTAGTTCGGTCAATATGCTTTGAAAATTACCAAGAAGTCGTTTTACTCTATTGGTTTGCTCAGAGTCAAGATTTTTACCTATTTTCACATCAGCTATTGTTTCTACTGCGTCAAGCGATGGAAGCATAATAAGTTCCTCGTTATCTAATGCTATGTTTTCATTCACATTTTCTGACACTTCCAGTGGCTGCTCGCATTCGATGATTGACACTGTCGCGCTTTCTAGCACATTACTGACAATTTCTGCTTCAGGTTTTAGTGTCTCATAGTTGGGTTCGGCTCTAGTGATGTATCTTTTTAGTAAATTCGCATGGAATGTTTTACTTTTGCCGTTGATGTCAATCTTGTAGTCAAGTTTTCCTACTCTCTCTAGGACGCGGAATGGACCCTTCCATTGCAATAATAGTTTGTTATGATCTGTCGGGAGCAAGAGTAAGACATAATCATCTATCTTGAATGATCTAGCACGGGCTTTGATGTTGTAGTATCGCCTTGAATTTTCAGTGGCTTTGCTTAGTTCTGTTTGTGCAAGTTTGCAAGTCTCTTCGAGTCTTTCGCGAAGGTCAAGCACGTACTGATAAGTCGTTTTCGTTTCGGGATTTTCTACTTTCCCAGTCCAAAGTTCTTTAAGTATGATCATGGGACCACGTACAGTTCTACCATATAGGAGTTCGAATGGTGCAAATCCTAAGCTACTTTGAGGGGTTTCGCGGTATGCAAAGAGAAGTGGCGCAATATATCTATCCCAGTCTTTTGGTTTGTCTGCGCATAGACGTTTTAGCATGGTTTTCAGTGTACCGTTAAACCGTTCCACGAGGCCGTTACATGCAGGATGATAGGGGGTAGTTGTGAGCTGCCGGATTGACAATAACCTGCTTATCTCTTTCATGAGTACTGAGGTAAATTGAGCACCTTGATCGGTGAGAATTTCATTCGGAATACCGACTCGGGAGAAAACATTCACCATTGCTTCTGCTACTCTTGTTGTCTCTATACTAGGTAATGGGATAGCTTCTGGGTATCGGGTTGCGTAATCTACTAAAGTTAGTATATAGCGATTTCCGCGTTCAGTCATTGGTTGGATGGGACCTACTATATCTATAGCGACTCTCTGAAATGGTGTGTCAATGATTGGCATTGAACCTAAGGGTACTTTGGTAACTCTGCCTTTCGAAATCGTTCTCTGGCAAATGTCACATGATCGGCAGTGACGTAAAACATCTGAGTGAATTCCAGGCCAGAAAAAATTACTCAACACCTTGTCTGTTGTTTTCTTTGGACCTTGGTGTCCGCCTAACACCGACTCATGAGCTAATTTCATAACGTGAATTCGAAATTTCTGTGGCACTACAAGTTGGTGGCACGTATCACCGTGATCTAATTTTGGAGAATGAAATTCGCGGACAATCAAATCATCTTGGATAAAAAATCGTGAAGTCCCATATCTATTGATTCGCTTGTCACCCTTTTCAGCTAGTTCTCGGATGCGATTTAGTGTCAAATCTTTAGCTTGTGCGCTTTGAATTTCATCTTTGTCGATTTCAGGTAACCCATCGGGTACTTTTAGCATTTTTAGGGGCTTACCCTCTGCTTGTTTTTGTGAACGAGTTTGCACAGCATTTATCTGTTTCAGTTTCGGGGTTTGCAGTTCTAACTCACTCTCGCTAATAGTTTGCTCGCCTGATTTCAATCTATCTGTCTGAACTTGAGTTTGACTTTCTTCTGGAAACTTACTTGGTAGCCAATTAGAGTTCGGTTCTCCAGGATTTTTAGCGCCTTTTATATTACCAAGTAATACATCATACACAGGTTTCGTCATGCATACTGCTTCTACTCTTCCTACAAAATAAGGAGTATCAAGACTGATTATTGCTACTGGCAATGTACTAATGGTGCCGTCGGCCATGACACAGGTTCGTTTTTGTCTAGTGAATTGATTTGGTAGGACTAAGTCTTTTCGGATAACGACTCCGCTACAACCACTATCGCGTAGAATTGTTGCGACTATTCCGTTCACTAAACCTTTAGCTACTGGCATGCATTTTGTGTCTGTACTACTACACGCTGCACTCATGAGCGGTAATTCATTTCCACATTCAAGTTTTACCATGCCATCGCGAGTACAACATTCACTGAGTTTATGAGAGGCTGGTGTTATCATACATGCTACAGTTTCAGTTGGGCAAGTCTCATTTTCTTCACTTCGCTTACTTTGTACTTCTGCTCTTGCGCTTTGATTCATTTGAATATCGTGGTATTGCTCATCGTCTAATACGTTGACTAGCGCAGAGGTTATAACATTTGCGATCTTTGTGAATCTAGATTCCCTACTTCTGCAGTTGCGTGCGATGTGACCTACTTTGTGACAAATGTAACAAGACCCTTGTGTTCTATCATGCTGTTGCGACGTAGATCTGTTGTAAGTATTTGGTCTATCAAATCGCTGAGGTTGCGTTTGTCTCATATGCGGAACTGAACCTAGAGCTTGTGTTGGCCTACTATACTGCACATGTTGTGGAGCGTGTGACCTTACAGCTGGGCGTGGTTGGTATTTGCGATTTGCTACGTTCACATGAGTATTAAAACCACCATGCGCTTCAGTGTATTGTTCAGCCAGGCGCGCCATTTCTTTTATGTTTTGAG
Source organism: Pycnopodia helianthoides (assembly GCA_032158295.1). Lineage (NCBI taxonomy): Eukaryota > Metazoa > Echinodermata > Asteroidea > Forcipulatida > Asteriidae > Pycnopodia > Pycnopodia helianthoides. The sequence continues at coordinate 12,387 of JASTWB010000379.1, read as the reverse complement.
GTTTACGTTCCTTCAAGAATGTTGCTAGCTCATCATTACAACTTTCCAAAAATTGTTCCCTAATAAAAAGATCTTTTAGACCATCATACGACTTAGTACCTTTGGACATATCTACCCAGCGACAAAGTATGTTGTCTAATCGTACAGCAAATTGTGGTGCTGTTTCACCTTGATCTGGTTTTGCCGTTCTAAATTTTACTTGGAAACCATACTCTGTTAGGTGGAAACGTTTCAACAATGCATCTTTTAGTGTGTTGTAATTGGAAACATCGTCAAGTGATAACCTAGAGTATACTTCCAAAGCTTTACCCTTAAGTAATGCACTAAGATTGATAGCCCATTGGTCTGTATCCCAGTCTTGCGATACTGCATAGCGCTCAAACCTTTGCAAATAAGCGTCGAGATCGTCTAACTTATCATCAAATGCTGGTAATTTGGGTATGCGTGCTTTCAGACGCGTGCTTGCATGATGAGGAGCTTCGCTGACACTTTCGCGTTTTACCGATTCTAATCTTGCCTGCATTTCAAGTTTTTCGCACTCTTGCCTACGCAGCTCTAATTGATAGGCGCGTTCATCGCGGTCAACACGGTCCTTGTCTTTTCTAAGTTTGTCTCTCTCATTACACACGAACTCTAACAAATCCTTTCCTTCAAGACCACACTTTTCACCCAGTACTGTCAAACCTTGGATTTCTGCACTTACGTCCATCATTACATCCTCTACACCTATGGTCACTAAGCATAACGCAAGGCTAACTAGAGTAGTGTACTGCATAGGAGCTTTGAGCGCAACACACCAGAATATAACAAATCAAATTGGCAATTGTAATCTCTAATCATTCGTACGGTGTATACTTTCTCTCGTTGTTTAACAGTGGAGACACAATCATGGCAACATTTTATTTTTCAATTTCAGTTTCCCGGACAAGCCCCCAAATGTCAGGATATTTCTCAGATTTTACTGAAGAGCGTTGCCTAATACCCGGACTGTTAAGTGTCTTTCAATATCCTCTGCTTATAATGTAACAACGAAAGGAAATAACACGGACAATTCAATTGATTTCACAGTATTCTTATTTACCGACTTCCTCAGTGGGCATTATATTTACATTCAATTATTTACTGGCTCGCAGCGCGCCTATAATTATTTACTAACTTTCTTCATATTCAATTCATTAGATCATTCATTTAAAGTCGTCACAGTCTTATGTATGATCACAATAAATATTAATTGCAGACTTCTATGCAATTCAGTTCATTGGCTACTAGTCAAATTCGTTTAAGCCATCACAATTTCCATTAAACAATTCTAAGTTCAGTGGCTAGTGGTACGGTTAAGCCATCACAATTACTACATGTATTAAACAATCTTAAAGTTCACCGAGTCTCGGGTGATGGTTCTGGACTGGTTGGCCTAGGTGTAGATGAGGGTGGTCGTTGGCTTCATCGGTAACGCCGTCGGCCTGCAGATCCTTACATTCAGTTTAGTATATTTGGGCGTGGCCTTCTCATCTCTACATGCATATAGCCTATCTCGGATCAGTGTCCGACCAGAACTCGGTTTTGGAAGCTCTTAGCTTGGAACCATCTATAATATAAAACAATCAAGGATTCCAGGAATAGTATACAATCGCATTTGCTCCAATAACTTTTTTAGTTTCAATATTTAACAAAATCACGTAAGACATGTGGTCTTCTTATTGAAACAAGTCAAAATATCAGTGATCATCATCTGTGGCATAATTCATCCTTATTTACAAGCCAGTTCCAGGTAATACATCTTTCCTTTAAATCAAACAATCTACTATTCGTTTTTAGATAATTAGTACAATCAATTACTCTTAATTCAACACTGTGATTCTTAGAATTAAACAATTATAACTTACGGTTGTTCTATCTTGGTGTGTCTCATATACAGTGGCAACACTGGCCCTGAAGATTATCTCAAATAGACAAATACATATATACTATCGTATTGTCTTCAATGAATTCGCTGCCTGACTGTGTCTGCATTAGCTCTGATATTGGCTATGCCTGGTGACAATATTTCGAGGCACGATCACTCCTCACACCATCATACTCAAACTTGATTCGAAAATCATCTGATCACTTTCTCTCTCTCTCTCGGTATACTCAACCATAATTCACCTGTTCGCGACTGTTGTCAACGCAGGGCCCTAGTAACTATTGTTAATTTGAATCGTTCTTTAAGATGCTAAGTACATCTCTCTTCAAGCACGCCAACCATGGTTAAAGCAATTGCAGGCTAAAAATAAAGTTAAATCTAAAGTAAAAACTGCATGCTGCATGCATCGCTAAACGCTGCTACTGTGTTTTTCTGGGTCAAGGGATTAAGATTTCAGAGAACTACCGAATTGCATAATATGATTACACGGCTACTGGGAACTACTGGGCTACACAATGGAAGTACAAAGCTAGATTACACAGTGGAAATAAAGTTTCACAGACTCTTCTATCAATCCAAAAGGGGTGTTCGGATAACATTCTGACACGCATGATCTTCGGACCGAAACAGACAGCTGACACTAATAAGGCTCAAAACAACAAAAGACCGAGTTGGATTTGTCATAAACTAACTTTATATTGAACAAAATCAAATATTGAGTGTTTCAAGCCAGAATCAAATGATATACAAATCAAAACGGCGTCGAATAAGAGCACAACAAAAATATATAAAATTTCACGATCGAAAACAATACCGTTTCATAGTCAAAGTTTCAGGCGTGGACATTGAAACCTCATAACAAAATTGGTACGTATGGAAACGTTGGATCTTGAGATACACATCCACAGCTGTGGACAAATTATCCGATATTATTTAGAACAATAATTTGGCAAATCAGAGAGAAAATGAAACACACATTATAGTAATTTTCCAGCACGGCGCGAACCGCGGCAACAGGCCGAGTCAGTGTCATCGCTTGATTGAGCAGTGTGTATGGAGTCGAGGGGATGCTCATGGCCGTGGTGACCCTTGAAAAAGACCGATGGTCCGGTGAGTCTCGTCAGTACTGTTCGCTGTAAAGCTAGATACGCAAAGATTATCTCGCATCACCTATCTCCAACTTGTCTTTATCAAACCAGTAGAACATCATGGCCACCGAGAAAAAGTCTGCATCACGGACCCACCCTCCAGCAATCAAGATGGTGGTTGCCGCTCTTGTCGCACTGAAGGAGAAGAACGGTTCTTCAAGTCAAGCCATCAGAAAGTACATCAAGGACACCTTCCAGGTGGACATGGACAGGCAGGCCGTTTTCATCCGGAAAGCCCTTAATACCGGCGTGCAGAAGGGTGTTCTTATCCAGACCAAGGGTAAGGGAGCCGCAGGTTCATTCAAATTGGACACATCAAAGGACAAGGCCAAGGAACAGGCGGAGAAGGCAAAGAACGGTCAAGGTCAAGAAGAAAGGAGCGAGCAAGAAAGCCGAGCTGAAAGCAGAAGCAGAAAGCGGTGCAAGAAGGAGAAGTCAGACAGCCAGATAAGCAGAAGAAGTCTCCAAGAAAAGCGTCAAGAAGACACCACAAGAAAGTTGCAGCAAGAAAACAACGGCCAAGCCAACAAGAAAGTCGCCAAACCAGCAAGGCCGCGAAGAGTCCAGCTCATGCAAAGCCGAAGAAGACACCAAGCAGAAAGCCAAGAAGACCATCAACGAAGAAGTAGTCCACCCAGGCATACAACCAAACAAACGGCTTTTTCAGAGCAAACTTACAAAAGAGACTATTACCTCATTGTCTGGAACAAAAAAGCTAAAATAAATTCACAAGTACATTCCAAAATGTCACAAGGCAGTTCTTCAATATAAACGTCATTCCAACTAATAATTGTTAAATAGAAGGAATATATATATATAAGTATAGAGTAGCTCGACCAAACGACCTCGCAGAGCAGAAATAAACGAATTGGATATAAACGATTTATATTGTGTGGTGTTTTAATTAATATTCACAATCGTACAAAAAATAAAATTAAAAAAAAATAACACGACAGAGTTAACAAGAATTCAACAAAACGAACAATGAGTTCAGCAGATCTTCGACGACGACAGCTGACAAAGTAAAACAACAAAACCGGTGGTTGTTAAACAACTTAATGACAATCAATATGAGTTTCAGCATCAATGATACAAATCAAACGCTCGAATAGGCACAAAAATTAAATTCACGATCGAAACATACCTTTCATGTCAAGTTCAGCGTGATTGAAACTCATAACAACAGAAACCACAAAGTTGCCCAAAACAAGGCCACAAGAAGTCGCAACAACGCAAATCGCTCATCAACAAGAAACCACAAGCAGAGCAAGAAGACATCAACAAGAAGTATCCCACTACCAAGGCAACCAAAACGCTTACAACAAAACTTACAAAAAACTATTTACCTTCATTTGTCGGGAAAAACAAAATCAATAAAATAAATTCCAAAATTCAACTCAAGGCAGTTTTCTTTTCAATATGACTTTCATTCTAACTATCATAATTTGTTATTATAGATATAGATATAATATATATATAAAAATTTGTAGGGTAGATGGCCTTAGCTTTCGATCCAAACCGGACCTTCGTCAGAGGCAAAAACGTATATATAAACGGATATAAAAACGGAATATATAATATATATAATATAATATATATTTTGTTTTTTTAATATTACAAATAATATACAAATCGAACAAAAAAATTAAAAATGTTTAAAAAAAAACTATATAACATAGCATATTAAAAAAAATTTCAGACAAAACGGAACAAGGAGTTACGAATCTCGCCGACAGCAGCTACAACAAAAAAACGGTTGATTTTATAACATTTTGACAAATCAAATGGTGTTTAGCGAATCAATGATATACAATCAAGGCGTCGAAAACACAAATATAATACGCGAACATCGTTTTAGTAGTGGTGCATGAACTCAACAAAATCAGAGACACAGAGTTGCACAGAACAGGCAGCAACAAAGCCACACAAGCCGAGGTCCATATCAAGCGAAACACAGCAGCAAACAAACCACAACAAAATACCTCAGCATAACCACAAATTACAAGACTACTCATTGGAAACAACAGTAATAAATCAAATCAAAAGCTAGCAGTTTTTCATATCTTTATAATCATATTTATAATAGAATTAATATTAAATGAGGTAGATGGCTTAGCTTTCGATCCAAACAGGAACTTCGTCAGAGCAAAAAACGTATATATAAAGGATATAAAACGGATAATAACATACTATAATAATATATATAAAATAATATGGTTGGATTTGTTCTTTAATAATATTACAATTAACTATAACAGATGGGTAACAAAAAAATAAAAATTGTTTAAAATAAAACTATATAACACTAACGACACTGAGTTAAAAAAAATTTTCAGACAAAAAACGGAAAATAGTGAGGTTTCACGCAATGATTTCGAGAAACGACAGTGACATAATAAGGCTCAAACAACAAAAACAGTTGGATTGTCATAACTAACTTATTTGAACAAAATCAAATATTGTGTTCAAGCCAAATCAAATGATATACAATAAAAGCGCAATAAGGCACAAAAAAAATATAAAATTCACGATCGAAAACATACGTTTATAGTAAAGTTCAGCTGACTTAAACTCACAAATTGTACAGGAAACTTGATCTAGATACACACACAGCTGTGGACAAATATCCATATATTGAACAATGGCAATCAAGAAATGAAACACATTATAGTAATTTCAGAGCGACCGTAAGCGATCATTCACGCTTGATTGAGCAGTGTGTATGGAGTCGAGGGGATGCTCATGGCCGTGGTGACCCTTGAAAAAGACCGATGGTCCGGTGAGTCTCGTCAGTACTGCTCGCTGTAAAGCTAGATACGCAAAGATTATCTCGCATCACCTATCTCCAACTTGTCTTTATCAAACCAGTAGAACATCATGGCCACCGAGAAAAAGTCTGCATCACGGACCCACCCTCCAGCAATCAAGATGGTGGTTGCCGCTCTTGTCGCACTGAAGGAGAAGAACGGTTCTTCCAGTCAAGCCATCAGAAAGTACATCAAGGACACCTTCCAGGTGGACATGGACAGGCAGGCCGTTTTCATCCGGAAAGCCCTTAATACCGGCGTGCAGAAGGGTGTTCTTATCCAGACCAAGGGTAAGGGAGCCGCAGGTTCATTCAAATTGGACACATCAAAGGACAAGGCCAAGGAACAGGCGGAGAAGGCCAAAGAACGAGTCAAGGTCAAGAAAGAGAAGGAGCGAGCCAAGAAAGCGAGCTGAAAGCAAGAAAGCAGAGAAAGCGGCTGCCAAGAAGGAGAAGATCAAGACAGCCAAGATAAGCAAGAAGAAGTCTCCAAAGAAAGCGTCAAGAAGACACCCACCAAGAAAGTTGCAGCCAAGAAACAACGGCCAAGCCAACCAAGAAAGTCGCCAAACCCAGCAAGGCCGCGAAGAGTCAGCTCATGCAAAGCGAAGAAGACCACCAAAGCAGCAAAGCCCAAGAAGACCATCAAACCGAGAAGTAGTCACTCAGGCACTACCAACCAAACAAAACGGCTCTTTCAGAGCCACAACTTACAAAAGAGACTATTACCTTCATTTGTCTGGAAAACAAAACAAGTAAAATAAATTCACAAGTACTTCCAAAATGTCATCAAGGCAGTTTTCTTTTCAATATGACTTCATTCTAACTATCATAATTTGTTATTATAGATATAGATATATATTTATTATATAAAATTTGTAGGGTAGCTTTCGATCCAAACCGGACCTTCGTCAGAGGCAAAAACGTATATATAAACGGATATAAAAACGGATATATATATATATATATATATATGTGTGTGTGTGTTCTTTTTATATTACAAATAACTATACACAGATCGGTAACAAAAAAAATTAAAAAATTGTTTAAATAAAACTATATAACACTAACGACACTGAGTTGTAAACAAGAAATTTGTCCAGACAAAAAACGGAACAAATAGTGGAGGGTTTCACCGCATGATCTTCGGACCGAAACAGACAGCTGACACTAATAAGGCTCAAAACAACAAAAGACCGAGTTGGATTTGTCATAAACTAACTTTATATTGAACAAAATCAAATATTGAGTGTTTCAAGCCAGAATCAAATGATATACAAATCAAAACGGCGTCGAATAAGAGCACAACAAAAATATATAAAATTTCACGATCGAAAACAATACCGTTTCATAGTCAAAGTTTCAGGCTGGACATTGAAACCTCATAACAAAATTGGTACGTATGGAAACGTTGGATCTTGAGATACACATCCACAGCTGTGGACAAATTATCCGATATTATTTAGAACAATAATTTGGCAAATCAGAGAGAAAATGAAACACACATTATAGTAATTTTCCAGCACGGCGCGAACCGCGGCAACAGGCCGAGTCAGTGTCATCGCTTGATTGAGCAGTGTGTATGGAGTCGAGGGGATGCTCATGGCCGTTGGTGACCTTGAAAAAGACCGATGGTCCGGTGAGTCTCGTCAGTACTGCTCGCTGTAAAGCTAGATACGCAAAGATTATCTCGCATCACCTATCTCCAACTTGTCTTTATCAAACCAGTAGAACATCATGGCCACCGAGAAAAAGTCTGCATCACGGACCCACCCTCCAGCAATCAAGATGGTGGTTGCCGCTCTTGTCGCACTGAAGGAGAAGAACGGTTCTTCCAGTCAAGCCATCAGAAAGTACATCAGGACACCTTCCAGGTGGACATGGACAGGCAGGCCGTTTTCATCCGGAAAGCCCTTAATACGGCGTGCAGAAGGGTGTTCTTATCCAGACCAAGGGTAAGGGAGCCGCAGGTTCATTCAAATTGGACACATCAAAGGACAAGGCAAGGAACAGGCGGAGAAGGCCAAAGAACGAGTCAAGGTCAAGAAAGAGAAGGAGCGAGCCAAGAAGCCGAGCTGAAAGCAAGAAAGCAGAGAAAGCGGCTGCCAAGAAGGAGAAGATCAAGACAGCCAAGATAAGCAAGAAGAAGTCTCCAAAGAAAAGCGTCAAGAAGACACCCACCAAGAAAGTTGCAGCCAAGAAAACAACGGCCAAGCCAACCAAGAAAGTCGCCAAACCCAGCAAGGCCGCGAAGAGTCCAGCTCATGCAAAGCCGAAGAAGACCACCAAAGCAGCAAAGCCCAAGAAGACCATCAAACCGAAGAAGTAGTCACTCAGGCACTACCAACCAAACAAAACGGCTCTTTTCAGAGCCACAACTTACAAAAAGAGGACTATTACCTTCATTTGTTGGGAAAACAAAACAAGTAAAATAAATTCACAAGAAACTTCCAAAATGTCATCAAGGCAGTTTCTTTTCAATATGACTTTCATTCTAACTATCATAATTTGTTATTATAGATATAGATATATATATATATATATAAAATTTGTAGGGTAGATGGCCTTAGCTTTCGATCCAAACCGGACCTTCGTCAGAGGCAAAAACGTATATATAAACGGATATAAAAACGGATATATATATATATATATATATATATGTGTGTGTGTGTTCTTTTTAATATTACAAATAACTATACACAGATCCGGTAACAAAAAAAATTAAAAAATTGTTTAAAATAAAACTATATAACACTAACGACACTGAGTTGTAAACAAGAAATTTGTCCAGACAAAAAACGGAACAAATAGTGGAGGGTTTCACCGCATGATCTTCGGACCGAAACAGACAGCTGACACTAATAAGGCTCAAAACAACAAAAGACCGAGTTGGATTTGTCATAAACTAACTTTATATTGAACAAAATCAAATATTGAGTGTTTCAAGCCAGAATCAAATGATATACAAATCAAAACGGCGTCGAATAAGAGCACAACAAAAATATATAAAATTTCACGATCGAAAACAATACCGTTTCATAGTCAAAGTTTCAGGCGTGGACATTGAAACCTCATAACAAAATTGGTACGTATGGAAACGTTGGATCTTGAGATACACATCCACAGCTGTGGACAAATTATCCGATATTATTTAGAACAATAATTTGGCAAATCAGAGAGAAAATGAAACACACATTATAGTAATTTTCCAGCACGGCGCGAACCGCGGCAACAGGCCGAGTCAGTGTCATCGCTTGATTGAGCAGTGTGTATGGAGTCGAGGGGATGCTCATGGCCGTGGTGACCCTTGAAAAAGACCGATGGTCCGGTGAGTCTCGTCAGTACTGCTCGCTGTAAAGCTAGATACGCAAAGATTATCTCGCATCACCTATCTCCAACTTGTCTTTATCAAACCAGTAGAACATCATGGCCACCGAGAAAAAGTCTGCATCACGGACCCACCCTCCAGCAATCAAGATGGTGGTTGCCGCTCTTGTCGCACTGAAGGAGAAGAACGGTTCTTCCAGTCAAGCCATCAGAAAGTACATCAAGGACACCTTCCAGGTGGACATGGACAGGCAGGCCGTTTTCATCCGGAAAGCCCTTAATACCGGCGTGCAGAAGGGTGTTCTTATCCAGACCAAGGGTAAGGGAGCCGCAGGTTCATTCAAATTGGACACATCAAAGGACAAGGCCAAGGAACAGGCGGAGAAGGCCAAAGAACGAGTCAAGGTCAAGAAAGAGAAGGAGCGAGCCAAGAAAGCCGAGCTGAAAGCCAAGAAAGCAGAGAAAGCGGCTGCCAAGAAGGAGAAGATCAAGACAGCCAAGATAAGCAAGAAGAAGTCTCCAAAGAAAAGCGTCAAGAAGACACCCACCAAGAAAGTTGCAGCCAAGAAAACAACGGCCAAGCCAACCAAGAAAGTCGCCAAACCCAGCAAGGCCGCGAAGAGTCCAGCTCATGCAAAGCCGAAGAAGACCACCAAAGCAGCAAAGCCCAAGAAGACCATCAAACCGAAGAAGTAGTCCACTCCAGGCACTACCAACCAAACAAAACGGCTCTTTTCAGAGCCACAACTTACAAAAAGAGACTATTACCTTCATTTGTCTGGGAAAACAAAACAAGTAAAATAAATTCACAAGTACTTCCAAAATGTCATCAAGGCAGTTTTCTTTTCAATATGACTTTCATTCTAACTATCATAATTTGTTATTATAGATATAGATATATATATATATATATAAAATTTGTAGGGTAGATGGCCTTAGCTTTCGATCCAAACCGGACCTTCGTCAGAGGCAAAAACGTATATATAAACGGATATAAAAACGGATATATATATATATATATATATATGTGTGTGTGTGTTCTTTTTAATATTACAAATAACTATACACAGATCCGGTAAAAAAAAAATTAAAAAATTGTTTAAAATAAAATATATAACACTAACGACACTGAGTTGTAAACAAGAAATTTGTCCAGACAAAAAACGGAACAAATAGTGGAGGGTTTCACCGCATGATCTTCGGACCGAAACAGACAGCTGACACTAATAAGGCTCAAAACAACAAAAGACCGAGTTGGATTTGTCATAAACTAACTTTATATTGAACAAAATCAAATATTGAGTGTTTCAAGCCAGAATCAAATGATATACAAATCAAAACGGCGTCGAATAAGAGCACAACAAAAATATATAAAATTTCACGATCGAAAACAATACCGTTTCATAGTCAAAGTTTCAGGCGGTGGACATTGAAACCTCATAACAAAATTGGTACGTATGGAAACGTTGGATCTTGAGATACACATCCACAGCTGTGGACAAATTATCCGATATTATTTAGAACAATAATTTGGCAAATCAGAGAGAAAATGAAACACACATTATAGTAATTTTCCAGCACGGCGCGAACCGCGGCAACAGGCCGAGTCAGTGTCATCGCTTGATTGAGCAGTGTGTATGGAGTCGAGGGATGCTCATGGCCGTGGTGACCCTTGAAAAAGACCGATGGTCCGGTGAGTCTCGTCAGTACTGCTCGCTGTAAAGCTAGATACGCAAAGATTATCTCGCATCACCTATCTCCAACTTGTCTTTATCAAACCAGTAGAACATCATGGCCACCGAGAAAAAGTCTGCATCACGGACCCACCCTCCAGCAATCAAGATGGTGGTTGCCGCTCTTGTCGCACTGAAGGAGAAGAACGGTTCTTCCAGTCAAGCCATCAGAAAGTACATCAAGGACACCTTCCAGGTGGACATGGACAGGCAGGCCGTTTTCATCCGGAAAGCCCTTAATACCGGCGTGCAGAAGGGTGTTCTTATCCAGACCAAGGGTAAGGGAGCCGCAGGTTCATTCAAATTGGACACATCAAAGGACAAGGCCAAGGAACAGGCGGAGAAGGCCAAAGAACGAGTCAAGGTCAAGAAAGAGAAGGAGCGAGCCAAGAAAGCCGAGCTGAAAGCCAAGAAAGCAGAGAAAGCGGCTGCCAAGAAGGAGAAGATCAAGACAGCCAAGATAAGCAAGAAGAAGTCTCCAAAGAAAAGCGTCAAGAAGACACCCACCAAGAAAGTTGCAGCCAAGAAAACAACGGCCAAGCCAACCAAGAAAGTCGCCAAACCCAGCAAGGCCGCGAAGAGTCCAGCTCATGCAAAGCCGAAGAAGACCACCAAAGCAGCAAAGCCCAAGAAGACCATCAAACCGAAGAAGTAGTCCACTCCAGGCACTACCAACCAAACAAAACGGCTCTTTTCAGAGCCACAACTTACAAAAAGAGACTATTACCTTCATTTGTCTGGGAAAACAAAACAAGTAAAATAAATTCACAAGTACTTCCAAAATGTCATCAAGGCATTTTTCTTTTCAATATGACTTTATATTGTTCAATCAAAATATATAAAATTTCACGATCGAAAACAATACCGTTTCATAGTCAAAGTTTCAGGCGTGGACATTGAAACCTCATAACAAAATTGGTACGTATGGAAACGTTGGATCTTGAGATACACATCCACAGCTGTGGACAAATTATCCGATATTATTTAGAACAATAATTTGGCAAATCAGAGAGAAAATGAAACACACATTATAGTAATTTTCCAGCACGGCGCGAACCGCGGCAACAGGCCGAGTCAGTGTCATCGCTTGATTGAGCAGTGTGTATGGAGTCGAGGGGATGCTCATGGCCGTGGTGACCCTTGAAAAAGACCGATGGTCCGGTGAGTCTCGTCAGTACTGCTCGCTGTAAAGCTAGATACGCAAAGATTATCTCGCATCACCTATCTCCAACTTGTCTTTATCAAACCAGTAGAACATCATGGCCACCGAGAAAAAGTCTGCATCACGGACCCACCCTCCAGCAATCAAGATGGTGGTTGCCGCTCTTGTCGCACTGAAGGAGAAGAACGGTTCTTCCAGTCAAGCCATCAGAAAGTACATCAAGGACACCTTCCAGGTGGACATGGACAGGCAGGCCGTTTTCATCCGGAAAGCCCTTAATACCGGCGTGCAGAAGGGTGTTCTTA
>JASTWB010000378.1:0-20636 GCA_032158295.1 Pycnopodia helianthoides | reverse complement strand
TTTTTTTTTTGGTTCAAGTTTACCACTTCATGTTTTAAACAGATATTGATATGTTTTTCCAAAATTGTAATCAAGATAAAAAAAAAAATCACATGCCCCTGTCCCTCGAGGCATTGTTAACGAATTGGTGACCGTTAATTGGCTTACGCTCTCGCCCGGCTGTGTTTTCCCGCTTGAGCCATTGTTCTTTTCAGCCGCTGCTTTAAAAATTTGTGGATCCCACAGGGAGCAATGTTTTTTTTTTATTTTATGAAATTATAGGTTTTTTTTTACGGATTGCGGAATTCATTGTTTGCATAAAAGGGTTTGTACGTGTATTGTTGGCTTTTTTTCAGCTCATTATTTTCCCGTAATGTGTTTCAGTTAACCTTGTACAAATGAAATAGTTTTTATGTGTTTGTTATTATGTTCAGACTGTTGTTATGGCTTTGTGCCCTGCCAACCCATTTTGTTCTCTCTTTAAAATTAATTTGTTTTGTCAACAAATTATCTCTCGGCTATTTCACCATTTTCTTGAAAGACAAACTAATTTATGAGGGGGAAATGGATCCTAGACTGTGACCCCCAAATTCCTAACTTTGGCATTGATAGCATGACACAACTCAAGGCCTAATTGTCCCTTCGAGGCCTTCGTAACGAAATCGTGACCGTTAAGTTGGCATAGCACCCTCGCTCGGCTCTGTTTTCCTCTTTTAGCCGTTGTTCTATACAGCCATGCCTACATAAAATGTATGGAACCGAACAAGGACCAAAGTGATTTTGAATTGAAATGACCAGGGTTTTTTTCGTTTTTACAGAAATCATAGTGCATAATAAGGTTTGTACCATGTATCGTTTGCCAGTTTAAGCTCATTGCTTCCTTAAATGTAATCCAGTTTACCTTGGACAAGATGAAATAGTTATATGATAGGCAACCTCTACATTTAGTAGCAACGAAGGGCCGAGCACAAAGGTTGTTAGGCGATACACTTCGCGGTCACACCATCTTGTTTTACTATTTGTTCACCCTTTAGACATAAAGACAATCCATGCCTTAAACCATGCGACCCATCATGTATGTTGCAGTTCTTACCGTGTAATGTTGCAGTTCAAGTTTACAAAAACTTCATGTTTAAAACAGACTATTGGCATGCAATACCAATTTGTAATTTAATTAATAAAAAAAAAATCACATGCACGAACATGTCCCCCCGAGCTTTCGTAACGAACTGGTGACCGTTAATTGGCATAGCGCTCTCGCCGGCTGTGTTTTCCCCGTTTAGCCATTGTTCTTTTCAGCCGTGCCTTTTAAAAATTTGATGGAATCCCACAGGTACCAATGTTTTTTTTTATGAAATAAAGGTTTTTTTTACGGATTGCGGGGAAATCATGATGCATAAAATGGTTTGTACCGTGTATTGTTGGCCGTTTCAAGCTCATATTTTCAGTAATTGTTGCTCAAGTTACCTTGTACAAATGAAATAGTTATTATGTGTAGTATTATGTTACAGAACTATTGTTATGGCTTTGCTGCCCCTGCCAACCCCACTTTTGTTCTTCGTATAATTAATTTGTTTTGTCAACAAACATATCTCACGGGTATTTCACCATTTTCTTGAGAGCACAAAGTAATTTATGAGGGGGAAATGAGCATCCTACACTGTGACCACCAAATTCCTAACTTTGGCATTGATAGCATGAAACAACTCAAGGCTGATGTCACTTCGAGGCTTCGTAACGAAATCGTGACCGTTAAATTGGCATAGCACTCTCTCTCGGCTCTGTTTTCCTCATTTTAGCCATTGTTCTATACAGCCCACTGCCTACATAAAATGTATGGAACCCAACAAGGACCAATGTGATTTTGAATTGAAATGACCAGGTTTTTTTGCGATTTACAGAAATCAAGTGCTTAATAAGGTTTGTACCATGTATCGCTGCCAGTTTAAGCCCATTACTTCCAGTAAATGTAATCCAGTTTACCTTGGACAAGATGAAATAGTAATATGTCTAGGCAACCTGTGCATTTAGTAGCAACAAAGGGCCGAGCACAAAGGATGTTAGGCGATACACTTTGCGGTCACACCATCTTGTTGTACTATTTGTTCACCCTCTGGACATAAGGACATTCCATGCCTTAAACCATGCGACCCATCATGTATGTTGCAGTTCTTACCGTGTAATGTTGCCAGTTCAAGTTTACAACACTTCATGTTTAAAACAGACTAATGGCATGTAATACCAAAATTTGTAACTCAATTGAATAAAAAAAATCACATGCACGCACATGTCCCCTCGAGCATTCGTAACAAATGGTGACCGTTAACTTGGCATAGCGCCCGCCGGCTGTGTTTTCCCCCTTTAGCCATTGTTCTTTTCAGCCCGCTGCTTTTAAAAATTTGATGGAATCCCACAGGGACCAATGTTGTTTTTAAATGAAATATAGTTGTGTTTTTTACGATTTGCGGAAGTCATGATGAAATAAAATGGTTTGTACCGTGAATTGTTGGCAGTTCAAGCTCATTATTTTCAGTAAATGTGCTCAAGTTTACCTTGACAAATGAAATAGCTATTATGTGTATGTATTATGTTACAGAACTGTTGTTATGGCTTTGCTGCCCTGCCAACCCCACTTTTTTCTTCGTATAATTAATTTGTTTTGTCAACAAACTTATCTCACGGCTATTTCACCATTTTCTTGAGAGCACAAACTAATTTATGAGGGGAAATGAGCATCGTAGACTGTGACCACTAAATTCCTACTTTGGCATTGATAGCATGACACAACTCAAGGCTGATGTCCCTTCGAGGCCTTCGTAACGAAATCGTGACCGTTAAATTGGCATAGCACCCTCGTCGGCTCTGTTTTCCTCATTTTAGCCATTGTTCTATACAGCCCACTGTCTACATAAAATGTATGGAACCCAACAAGGACCAAAGTGATTTTGAATTGAAATGACCAGGTTTTTTTTTCGATTTAGCAGAAATCATAGTGCATAATAAGGTTTGTACCATGTATCGTTGCCAGTTTAAGCTCATTGATTCCAGTAAATGTAATCCAGTTTACCTTGGACAAGATGAAATAGTTATATTGACTAGGCAACCTGTACATTTAGTAGCAACGAAGGGCCGAGCACAAAGGATGTTAGGCGATACACTTCGCGGTCACACCATCTTGTGTTACTATTTTTCACCCTTTAGACATAACGACATTCCATGCCTTAAACCATGCGACCCATATGTATGTTGCAGTTCTTACCGTGTAATGTTGCCAGTTCAAGTTTACAACACTTCATGTTTAAAACAGACTATTGGCATGCAATACCAAAATTGTAACTCAATGAATAAAAAAAAATCACATGCACGCACATGTCCCCTCGAGGCATTCGTAACGAATTGGTGACCGTTAACTTGGCATAGCGCTCTCGCCCGGCTGTGTTTTTCCCGCTTGAGCCATTGTTCTTTTCAGCCGCTGCTTTTAAAAATTTGATGGAATCCCACAGGGAACAATGCTTTTTTTTAATGAAAAAAATAGGTTGTTTTTTTTCACGATTTGCGGAAGTCATGATGCATAAAATGGTTTGTACCGTGTATTGTTGGCAGTTCAAGCTCATTATTTTCAGTAAATGTGCTCAAGTTTAACCTTGTACAAATGAAATAGTTATTATGTGTATGTATTATGTTACAGAACTGTTGTTATGGCTTTGCTGCCCCTGCCAACCCATTTTGTTTCTCGTATAATTAATTTGTTTTGTCAACAAACTTATCTCACGGCTATTTCACCATTTTCTTGAGAGCACAAACTAATTTATGAGGGGGAAATGAGCATCCTACACTGTGACCACCAAATTCCTACTTTGGCATTGATAGCATGACACAACTCAAGGCTGATGTCCTTCGAGGCCTTCGTAACGAAATCGTGACCGTTAAATTGGCATAGCACTCTCGCTCGGCTCTGTTTTCCTCATTTTAGCCATTGTTCTATACAGCCCACTGCTACATAAAATGTATGGAACCGAACAAGGACCAATGTGATTTTGAATTGAAATGACCAGGTTTTTTTGCGATTTACAGAAATCATAGTGCATTAATAAGGTTTGTACCATGTATCGTTGCCAGTTTAAGCTCATTGATTCCAGTAAATGTAATCCAGTTTACCTTGGACAAGATGAAATAGTTATATGACTAGGCAACCTGTACATTTAGTAGCAACGAAGGGCCGAGCACAAAGGTTGTTAGGCGATACACTTCGCGGTCACACCATCTTGTGTTACTATTTTTCACCCTTTGACATAACGACATTCCATGCCTTAAACCATGCGACCCATATTGTATGTTGCAGTTCTACCGTGTAATGTTGCCAGTTCAAGTTTACAACACTTCATGTTTAAAACAGACTATTGGCATGCAATACCAAAATTGTAATTCAATGAATAAAAAAAAATCACATGCAGGCACATGTCCCCTCTAGGCATTCGTAACGAAATCGTTACCGTTAACTTGGCATAGCGCCCTGGCCCGGCTGTGTTTTCCCCGCTTTAGCCATTGTACTTTTCAGCCCGCTGCTTTTAAAAATTTGATGGAATCCCACAGGGACCAATGTTGTTTTTTAATGAAATAATAGTTTTTGGTTTTTTTACAATTTGCGGAAGTCATGATGCATAAAATGGTTTGTACCGTGTATTGTTGGCAGTTCAAGCTCATTATTTTCAGTAAATGTGCTCAAGTTAACCTTGTACAAATGAAATAGCTATTATGTGTACGTATTATGTTACAGAACTGTTGTTATGGCTTTGCTGCCCCTGCTAACCCCACTTTTGTTTTCTCTTATAAGTAATTTGTTTTGTCAACAAACTTATCTCACGGCTATTTCACCATTTTCTTGAGAGCAAAAACTAATTTATGAGGGGGAAATGAGCATCGTAGACTGTGACCACTAAATTCCTAAATTTGGCATTGATAGCATGACACAACTCTAGGACTGATGTCCTTCGAGGCCTTCGTAACGAAATCCGAAATCGTGACCGTTATATTGGCATAGCACTCTCTCTCGGCTCTGTTTTCCTCATTTTAGTCATTGTTCTATACAGCCCACTGCCTACATAAAATGTATGGAACCGAACAAGGACCAATGTGATTTTGAATTGAAATGACCAGGTTTTTTTGCGATTTACAGAAATCATAGTGCATAATAAGGTTTGTACCATGTATCGCTGCCAGTTTAAGCTCATTGCTTCCAGTAAATGTAATCCAGTTTACCTTGGACAAGATGAAATAGTTATATGACTAGGCAACCTGTACATTTAGTAGCAACGAAGGGCCGAGCACAAAGGATGTTAGGCGATACACTTCGCGGTCACACCATCTTGTGTTACTATTTTTTTAACCTTTAGACATAACGACATTCCATGCCTTAAACCTGCGACCTATCATGTATGTTGCAGTTCTTACCGTGTATTGTTGCCAGTTCAAGTTCATAACACTTCATGTTTAAAACAGACTATTGGCATGTAATACCAAAATTGTAACTCAATGAATAAAAAAAAATCACATGCACGCACATGTCCCCTCGAGGCATTCGTAACGAAATCGTGACCGTTAACTTGGCATAGCGCCCTCGCCAGGCTGTGTTTTCCCCGCTTGAGCCATTGTTCTTTTCAGCACGCTGCTTTTAAAAATTTGATGGAATCCCACAGGGAACAATGCTTTTTTTTAATGAAAAAATAGGTTGTTTTTTTCACGATTTGCGGAAGTCATGATGCATAAAATGGTTTGTACCGTGTATTGTCAGCAGTTCAAGCTCATTATTTTCAGTGAATGTGCTCAAGTTTACCTGGGACAAATGAAATAGTTATTATGTGTATGTATTATGTTACAGAACTGTTGTTATGGCTTTGCTGCCCCTGCCAACCCAAATTTGTTGTCTCGTATAATTAATTTGTTTTGTCAACAAACTTATCTCACGGCTATTTCACCATTTTCTTGAGAGCACAAACTAATTTATAAGGGGGAAATGAGCATCGTAGACTGTGACCACCAAATTCCTAACTTTGGCACTGATAGCATGACACAACTCAAGGCCTGATGTCACTTCGAGGCCTTCGTAACGAAATCGTGACCGTTAAATTGGCATAGCACTCTCTCTCGGCTCTGTTTTTCTCATTTTAGCCATTGTTCTATACAGCCCACTGCCTACATAAAATGTATGGAACCCAACAAGGACCAATGTGATTTTGAATTGAAATGACCAGGTTTTTTTGCGATTTACAGAAATCATAGTGCTTAATAAGGATTGTACCATGTATCGCTGCCAGTTTAAGCCCATTACTTCCAGTAAATGTAATCTAGTTTACCTTGGACAAGATGAAATAGTAATATGTCTAGGCAACCTGTGCATTTAGTAGCAACAAAGGGCCGAGCACAAAGGATGTTAGGCGATACACTTTGCGGTCACACCATCTTGTTGTACTATTTGTTCACCCTCTGGACATAAGGACATTCCAAGCCTTAAACCATGCGACCCATCATGCATGTTGCAGTTCTTACCGTGTAATGTTGCCAGTTCAAGTTTTCAACACTTCATGTTTAATACAGACTATTGGCATGTAATACCAAAATTTTAACTCAATCAATAAAAAAATCACATGCACGCACATTTCCCCTCGAGACATTCGTAATAAATGGTGACCGTTAATTTGGCATAGCGCCAACGCCCGGCTGGGTTTCCCCTCTTAGCCATTGTTCTTTTCAGCCCGCTGCTTTTAAAAATTTGATGGAATCCCACAGGGATCAATGTGATTTTAAAATGAAATGATAGTTGTGTTTTTTACGATTTGCGGAAGTCATGATGAATAAAATGGTTTGTACCGTGAATTGTTGGCAGTTCAAGCTCATTATTTTCAGTAAAATGTGCTCAAGTTTACCTTGGACAAATGAAATAGCTATTATGTGTTCGTATTATGTTACAGAACTATTGTTATGGCTTTGCTGCCCTGCCAACCCCACTTTTGTTCTTTCGTATAATTAATTTGTTCTGTCAACAAACTTATCTCACGGCTATTTCACCATTTTCTTGAGAGCACAAACTAATTTATGAGGGGGAAATGAGCATCCTAGACTGTGACTACCGAATTCCTAACTTTGGCATTGATAGCATGACACAACTCAAGGCCTGATGTCCCTTCGAGGCCTTCGTAACGAAATCGTGACCGTTAAATTGGCATAGCACCCTCGCTCGGCTCTGTTTTCCTCATTTTAGCCATTGGTTTATACAGCCCACTGTCTACATTAAATGTATGGAACCCCACAAGGACCAAAGTGATGTTGAATTGAAATGACCAGGTTTTTTTGCGATTTACAGAAATCATAGTGCATAATAAGGTTTGTACCATGTATCGTTGCCAGTTTAAGCTCATTGATTCCAGTAAATGTAATCCAGTTTACCTTGGACAAGATGAAATAGTTATATGACTAGGCAACCTGTACATTTAGTAGCAACGAAGGGCCGAGCACAAAGGATGTTAGGCGATACACTTCGCGGTCACACCATCTTGTGTTACTATTTTTTCACCCTTTAGACATAACGACATTCCATGCCTTAAACCCTGCGACCTATCATGTATGTTGCAGTTCCTACCGTGTATTGTTGCCAGTTCAAGTTTATAACACTTCATGTTTAAAACAGACTATTGGCATGTAATACCAAAATTGTAACTCAATGAAATAAAAAAAAATCACATGCACGCACATGTCCCCTCGAGGCATTCGTAACGAAATCGTGACCGTTAACTTGGCATAGCGCCCTCGCCCGGCTGTGTTTTCCCCGCTTGAGCCATTGTTCTTTTCAGCACGCTGCTTTTAAAAATTTGATGGAATCCCACAGGGAACAATGCTTTTTTTTAATGAAAAAAATAGGTTGTTTTTTCACGATTTGCGGAAGTCATGATGCATAAAATGGTTTGTACCGTGTATTGTTAGCAGTTCAAGCTCATTATTTTCAGTGAATGTGCTCAAGTTTACCTGGGACAAATGAAATAGTTATTATGTGAATGTATTATGTTACAGAACTGTTGTTATGGCTTTGCTGCCCCTGCCAACCCAAATTTGTTGTCTCGTATAATTAATTTGTTTTGTCAACAAACTTATCTCACGGGTATTTCACCATTTTCTTGAGAGCACAAACTAATTTATAAGGGGGAAATGAGCATCCTAGACTGTGACCACCAAATTCCTAGCTTTGGCATTGATAGCATGACACAACTCAAGGCCTGATGTCACTTCGAGGCCTTCGTAACGAAATCGTGACCGTTAAATTGGCATAGCACTCTCTCTCGGCTCTGTTTTTCTCATTTTAGCCATTGTTCTATACTGCCCACTGCCTACATAAAATGTATGGAACCCAACAAGGACCAATGTGATTTTGAATTGAAATGACCAGGTTTTTTTTTTCGATTTACAGAAATCATAGTGCTTAATAAGGTTTGTACCATGTATCGCTGCCAGTTTAAGCCCATTACTTCCAGTAAATGTAATCCAGTTTACCTTGGACAAGATGAAATAGTAATATGTCTAGGCAACCTGTGCATTTAGTAGCAACAAAGGGCCGAGCACAAAGGATGTTAGGCGATACACTTTGCGGTCACACCATCTTGTTGTACTATTTGTTCACCCTCTGGACATAAGGACATTCCAAGCCTTAAACCATGCGACCCATCATGCATGTTGCAGTTCTTACCGTGTAATGTTGCCAGTTCAAGTTTTCAACACTTCATGTTTAATACAGACTATTGGCATGTAATACCAAAATTTTAACTCAATCAATAAAAAAATCACATGCACGCACATTTCCCCTCGAGACATTCGTAATAAATGGTGACCGTTGATTTGGCAAAGCGCCAACGCCCGGCTGGGTTTCCCCTCTTAGCCATTGTTCTTTTCAGCCCGCTGCTTTTAAAAATTTGATGGAATCCCACAGGGATCAATGTGATTTTAAAATGAAATGATAGTTGTGTTTTTTACGATTTGCGGAAGTCATGATGAATAAAATGGTTTGTACCGTGAATTGTTGGCAGTTCAAGCTCATTATTTTCAGTAAATGTGCTCAAGTTTACCTTGGACAAATGAAATAGCTATTATGTGTTCGTATTATGTTACAGAACTATTGTTATGGCTTTGCTGCCCCTGCCAACCCCACTTTTGTTCTTTCGTATAATTAATTTGTTCTGTCAACAAACTTATCTCACGGCTATTTCACCATTTTCTTGAGAGCACAAACTAATTTATGAGGGGGAAATGAGCATCCTAGACTGTGACCACCGAATTCCTAACTTTGGCATTGATAGCATGACACAACTCTAGGCCTGATGTCCCTTCGAGGCCTTCGTAACGAAATCGTGACCGTTAAATTGGCATAGCACCCTCGCTCGGCTCTGTTTTCCTCATTTTAGCCATTGGTTTATACAGCCACTGTCTACATTAAATGTATGGAACCCACAAGGACCAAAGTGATGTTGAATTGAAATGACAGGTTTTTTGCGATTTACAGAAATCATAGTGCATAATAAGGTTTGTACCATGTATCGTTGCCAGTTTAAGCTCATTGATTCAGTAAATGTAATCCAGTTTACCTTGGACAAGATGAAATAGTTATATGACTAGGCAACTGTACATTTAGTAGCAACGAAGGGCCGAGCACAAAGGTTGTTAGGCGATACACTTCGCGGTCACACCATCTTGTGTTACTATTTTTTCACCCTTAGACATAACGACATTCCATGCCTTAAACCCTGCGACTATCATGTATGTTGCAGTTCCTACCGTGTATTGTTGCCAGTTCAAGTTATAACACTTCTGTTTAAACAGACTATTGGCATGTAATACCAAAATTGTAATCAATGAATAAAAAAAAAATCACATGCACGCACATGTCCCTCGAGGCATTCGTAACGAAATCGTGACCGTTAACTTGGCATAGCGCCCTCGCCCGGCTGTGTTTTCCCGCTTGAGCCATTGTTCTTTTCAGCACGCTGCTTTTAAAAATTTGATGGAATCCACAGGGAACAATGCTTTTTTTTAATGAAAAAAATAGGTTGTTTTTTCACGATTTGCGGAAGTCTGATGCATAAAATGGTTTGTACGTGTATTGTTAGCAGTTCAAGCTCATTATTTTCAGTGAATGTGCTCAAGTTTACCTGGGACAAATGAAATAGTTATTATGTGAATGTATTATGTTACAGAACTGTTGTTATGGCTTTGCTGCCCCTGCCAACCAAATTGTTGTCTCGTATAATTAATTTGTTTTGTCAACAAACTTATCTCACGGGTATTTCACCATTTTCTTGAGAGCACAAAGTAATTTATAAGGGGAAATGAGCATCCTAGACTGTGACACCGAATTCCTAACTTTGGCATTGATAGCATGACACAACTCTAGGCCTGATGTCCCTTCGAGGCCTTCGTAACGAAATCGTGACCGTTAAATTGGCATAGCACCCTCGCTCGGCTCTGTTTTCCTCATTTTAGCCATTGGTTTATACAGCCCACTGTCTACATTAAATGTATGGAACCCACAAGGACCAAAGTGATGTTGAATTGAAATGACCAGGTTTTTTTGCGATTTACAGAAATCATAGTGCATAATAAGGTTTGTACCATGTATCGTTGCCAGTTTAAGCTCATTGATTCCAGTAAATGTAATCCAGTTTACCTTGGACAAGATGAAATAGTTATATGACTAGGCAACCTGTACATTTAGTAGCAACGAAGGGCCGAGCACAAAGGTTGTTAGGCGATACACTTCGCGGTCACACCATCTTGTGTTACTATTTTTTCACCCTTTAGACATAACGACATTCCATGCCTTAAACCCTGCGACCTATCATGTATGTTGCAGTTCCTACCGTGTATTGTTGCCAGTTCAAGTTTATAACACTTCATGTTTAAAACAGACTATTGGCATGTAATACCAAAATTGTAACTCAATGAATAAAAAAAAAATCACATGCACGCACATGTCCCCTCGAGGCATTCGTAACGAAATCGTGACCGTTAACTTGGCATAGCGCCCTCGCCCGGCTGTGTTTTCCCCGCTTGAGCCATTGTTCTTTTCAGCACGCTGCTTTTAAAAATTTGATGGAATCCCACAGGGAACAATGCTTTTTTTTAATGAAAAAAATAGGTTGTTTTTTCACGATTTGCGGAAGTCATGATGCATAAAATGGTTTGTACCGTGTATTGTTAGCAGTTCAAGCTCATTATTTTCAGTGAATGTGCTCAAGTTTACCTGGGACAAATGAAATAGTTATTATGTGAATGTATTATGTTACAGAACTGTTGTTATGGCTTTGCTGCCCCTGCCAACCCAAATTTGTTGTCTCGTATAATTAATTTGTTTTGTCAACAAACTTATCTCACGGGTATTTCACCATTTTCTTGAGAGCACAAAGTAATTTATAAGGGGGAAATGAGCATCCTAGACTGTGACCACCAAATTCCTAGCTTTGGCATTGATAGCATGACACAACTCAAGGCCTGATGTCACTTCGAGGCCTTCGTAACGAAATCGTGACCGTTAAATTGGCATAGCACTCTCTCTCGGCTCTGTTTTTCTCATTTTAGCCATTGTTCTATACAGCCCACTGCCTACATAAAATGTATGGAACCCAACAAGGACCAATGTGATTTTGAATTGAAATGACCAGGTTTTTTTTTCGATTTACAGAAATCATAGTGCTTAATAAGGTTTGTACCATGTATCGCTGCCAGTTTAAGCCCATTACTTCCAGTAAATGTAATCCAGTTTACCTTGGACAAGATGAAATAGTAATATGTCTAGGCAACCTGTGCATTTAGTAGCAACAAAGGGCCGAGCACAAAGGATGTTAGGCGATACACTTTGCGGTCACACCATCTTGTTGTACTATTTGTTCACCCTCTGGACATAAGGACATTCCAAGCCTTAAACCATGCGACCCATCATGCATGTTGCAGTTCTTACCGTGTAATGTTGCCAGTTCAAGTTTTCAACACTTCATGTTTAATACAGACTATTGGCATGTAATACCAAAATTTTAACTCAATCAATAAAAAAATCACATGCACGCACATTTCCCCTCGAGACATTCGTAATAAATGGTGACCGTTGATTTGGCAAAGCGCCAACGCCCGGCTGGGTTTCCCCCTCTTAGCCATTGTTCTTTTCAGCCCGCTGCTTTTAAAAATTTGATGGAATCCCACAGGGATCAATGTGATTTTAAAATGAAATGATAGTTGTGTTTTTTACGATTTGCGGAAGTCATGATGAATAAAATGGTTTGTACGTGAATTGTTGGCAGTTCAAGCTCATTATTTTCAGTAAATGTGCTCAAGTTTACCTTGGACAAATGAAATAGCTATTATGTGTTCGTATTATGTTACAGAACTATTGTTATGGCTTTGCTGCCCCTGCCAACCCCACTTTTGTTCTTTCGTATAATTAATTTGTTCTGTCAACAAACTTATCTCACGGCTATTTCACCATTTTCTTGAGAGCACAAACTAATTTATGAGGGGGAAATGAGCATCCTAGACTGTGACCACCGAATTCCTAACTTTGGCATTGATAGCATGACACAACTCTAGGCCTGATGTCCCTTCGAGGCCTTCGTAACGAAATCGTGACCGTTAAATTGGCATAGCACCCTCGCTCGGCTCTGTTTTCCTCATTTTAGCCATTGGTTTATACAGCCCACTGTCTACATTAAATGTATGGAACCCCACAAGGACCAAAGTGATGTTGAATTGAAATGACCAGGTTTTTTTGCGATTTACAGAAATCATAGTGCATAATAAGGTTTGTACCATGTATCGTTGCCAGTTTAAGCTCATTGATTCCAGTAAATGTAATCCAGTTTACCTTGGACAAGATGAAATAGTTATATGACTAGGCAACTGTACATTTAGTAGCAACGAAGGGCCGAGCACAAAGGTTGTTAGGCGATACACTTCGCGGTCACACCATCTTGTGTTACTATTTTTTCACCCTTTAGACATAACGACATTCCATGCCTTAAACCTGCGACCTATCATGTATGTTGCAGTTCCTACCGTGTATTGTTGCCAGTTCAAGTTTATAACACTTCATGTTTAAAACAGACTATTGGCATGTAATACCAAAATTGTAACTCAATGAATAAAAAAAAATCACATGCACGCACATGTCCCCTCGAGGCATTCGTAACGAAATCGTGACCGTTAACTTGGCATAGCGCCCTCGCCCGGCTGTGTTTTCCCCGCTTGAGCCATTGTTCTTTTCAGCACGCTGCTTTTAAAAATTTGATGGAATCCCACAGGGAACAATGCTTTTTTTTAATGAAAAAAATAGGTTGTTTTTTCACGATTTGCGGAAGTCATGATGCATAAAATGGTTTGTACCGTGTATTGTTAGCAGTTCAAGCTCATTATTTTCAGTGAATGTGCTCAAGTTTACCTGGGACAAATGAAATAGTTATTATGTGAATGTATTATGTTACAGAACTGTTGTTATGGCTTTGCTGCCCTGCCAACCCAAATTTGTTGTCTCGTATAATTAATTTGTTTTGTCAACAAACTTATCTCACGGGTATTTCACCATTTTCTTGAGAGCACAAAGTAATTTATAAGGGGGAAATGAGCATCCTAGACTGTGACCACCAAATTCCTAGCTTTGGCATTGATAGCATGACACAACTCAAGGCTGATGTCACTTCGAGGCCTTCGTAACGAAATCGTGACCGTTAAATTGGCATAGCACTCTCTCTCGGCTCTGTTTTTCTCATTTTAGCCATTGTTCTATACAGCCCACTGCCTACATAAAATGTATGGAACCCAACAAGGACCAATGTGATTTTGAATTGAAATGACCAGGTTTTTTTTTCGATTTACAGAAATCATAGTGCTTAATAAGGTTTGTACCATGTATCGCTGCCAGTTTAAGCCCATTACTTCCAGTAAATGTAATCCAGTTTACCTTGGACAAGATGAAATAGTAATATGTCTAGGCAACCTGTGCATTTAGTAGCAACAAAGGGCCGAGCACAAAGGATGTTAGGCGATACACTTTGCGGTCACACCATCTTGTTGTACTATTTGTTCACCCTCTGGACATAAGGACATTCCAAGCCTTAAACCATGCGACCCATCATGCATGTTGCAGTTCTTACCGTGTAATGTTGCCAGTTCAAGTTTTCAACACTTCATGTTTAATACAGACTATTGGCATGTAATACCAAAATTTTAACTCAATCAATAAAAAAATCACATGCACGCACATTTCCCTCGAGACATTCGTAATAAATGGTGACCGTTGATTTGGCAAAGCGCCAACGCCCGGCTGGGTTTCCCCCTCTTAGCCATTGTTCTTTTCAGCCCGCTGCTTTTAAAAATTTGATGGAATCCACAGGGATCAATGTGATTTTAAAATGAAATGATAGTTGTGTTTTTTACGATTTGCGGAAGTCATGATGAATAAAATGGTTTGTACGTGAATTGTTGGCAGTTCAAGCTCATTATTTTCAGTAAATGTGCTCAAGTTTACCTTGGACAAATGAAATAGCTATTATGTGTTCGTATTATGTTACAGAACTATTGTTATGGCTTTGCTGCCCTGCCAACCCACTTTTGTTCTTTCGTATAATTAATTTGTTCTGTCAACAAACTTATCTCACGGCTATTTCACCATTTTCTTGAGAGCACAAACTAATTTATGAGGGGGAAATGAGCATAACGACATTCCATGCCTTAAACCCTGGACCATATGTATGTTGCAGTTCCTACGTGATTGTTGCAGTTCAAGTTTATAACACTTATGTTTAAAACGATATTGCATGTATACCAAAATTGTACTCAATGAATAAAAAAAATCACATGCACGCACATGTCCCTCGAGGCATTCGTACGAAATCGTGACGTTAATTGCATAGCGCCTCGCCGCTGTGTTCCCCGCTTGAGCCATTGTTTTCGCACGTGCTTTTAAATTTGATGGAATCCAGGGAACAATGCTTTTTTAATGAAAAAAATAGGTTGTTTTTTCACGATTTGCGAAGTCATGATGCATAAAATGGTTTGTACCGTGTATGTTAGCAGTTCAGCTCATTATTTTAGTGAATGGCTCAAGTTTACCTGGGACAAATGAAATATATTAGTGAATGTATTAGTTACGAATGTTGTTAGGCTTTGTGCCTGCCAACCAATTGTTGTCTCGTATAATTAATTTGTTTTGTCAACAAACTTATCTCAGGGTATTTCACCATTTTCTTGAGAGCACAAAGTAATTTATAAGGGGAAATGAGCATCCTAGACTGTGACCACCAAATTCTAGCTTTGGCATGATAGCATGCACAACTCAGGCTGATGTCATTCGAGGCCTTCGTAACGAAATCGTGACGTTAAATTGGCATAGCACTCTCTCTCGGCTTGTTTTTCTCATTTTAGCCATTGTTCTATACAGCCACTGCCTACATAATGTTGGAACCCAACAAGGACCATGTGATTTTGAATTGAAATGACCAGGTTTTTTTCGATTACAGAAATCATAGTGTTAATAAGTTTGTACCATGTATCGGCAGTTAAGCCCATTACTTCCAGTAAATGAATCCAGTTTACTTGGACAAGATGAAATAGTAATATTCTAGGCAACTGTGCATTTAGTAGCAACAAGGGCGAGCACAAAGGATGTTAGGCGATACTTTGCGGTACACCATTTGTTGTACTATTTGTTCACCTCTGGAATAAGGACATTCAGCTAAACATGCGACCATCATGCAGTTCAGTTCTTACCGTGTATGTTCAGTTCAAGTTTTCAAATTCTGTTTAATACAGATATGCATGTAATACAAAATTTTAACTCAATCATAAAAAAATCAATGCACGCAATTTCCCTCGAGACTCGTAATAAATGGTGACCGTTGATTTGGCAAAGCGCCAACGCCGGCTGGTTTCCCCTCTTAGCATTGTTCTTTTCAGCCCGGTTTTAAATTGATGGAATCCAAGGGATCAATGTGATTTTAAAATGAATGTAGTTGTGTTTTTACGATTTGCGGAGTCATGATGATAAAATGGTTTGTACGTGAATTGTGGCAGTTCAAGTCTATTTTCAGTAAAGTGCTCAAGTTACCTTGGACAAATGAAATAGCTATTATGGTTCGTATTATGTTACGAATATTGTTAGGCTTTGTGCCTCCAACCCACTTTGTCTTTCGTATATTATTTGTTCTGTCAACAAACTTATCTCACGGCTATTTCACCATTTTCTTGAGAGCACAAACTAATTTATGAGGGGGAAATGAGCACTAGACTTGACACGAATTCCTAACTTGCATTGATAGTGACACACTTAGCTGATGTCTTCGAGCCTTTACGAATCGTGCGTTAAAGCTAGCACCTCGTGGTTGTTTCTCATTGCATTGTTATACAGCACGTAATTAATGATGGACCAAGCCAAGGATGTTGATGAAATGACAGTTTTTGCGATTTACGATATATGCAATAAGTTTTAAGTATCGTTGCCAGTTTAAGCTATTGATTCCATAAGTAATCCGTTACTGACAGATGAATTTTGATAGGCAACCTGTACTTTAGTACAAGAAGGGCGGCCAAGTGTTGGCGTACACTTCGCGTAACATCTGTGTATTTTTTTCACCTTAGAATAAGAATTCCTGCCTTAAACCCTGCGACCTATCATGATGTGCAGTTCTACCGTGTATGTTGCCAGTCAAGTTATAAACTTCATGTTTAACAGACTATTGGCATGTAATACCAAAATTGTAACTCAATGAATAAAAAAAATACATGCACGCACTGTCCTCGAGGCATTCGTAACGAAATCGTGACCGTTAACTTGCATAGCGCCTCGCGGCTGTGTTCCCGCTTGAGCCATTGTTCTTTTCAGCACGCTGCTTAAAAATTTGATGGAATCCACGGGAACAATGTTTTTTTTTAATGAAAAATAGGTTGTTTTTTCACGATTTGCGGAAGTCATGATGATAAAATGTTTGTACCGTGTATTGTAGCAGTTCAAGCTCATTATTTTCAGTGAATGTGCTCAAGTTTACTGGGACAAATGAATAGTTATTATGTGAATGTATTATGTTACAGAACTGTTGTTATGGCTTTGCTGCCTGCACCCAATTTGTTGTCTCGTATAATTAATTTGTTTTGTCAACAAATTATCTCACGGGTATTTCACCATTTTCTTGAGAGCACAAAGTAATTTATAAGGGGGAAATGAGCATCCTAGACTGTGACCACCAAATCCTAGCTTTGGCATTGATAGCATGACACAACTCAAGGCCTGATGTCACTTCGAGGCCTTCGTAACGAAATCGTGACCGTTAAATTGGCATAGCACTCTCTCCGCTCTGTTTTTCTCATTTTAGCCATTGTTCTATACAGCCCACTGCTACATAAAATGTATGGAACCCAACAAGGACCAATGTGATTTTGAATTGAAATGACCAGGTTTTTTTTCGATTTACAGAAATCATAGTGCTTAATAAGGTTTGTACATGTATCGCTGCCAGTTTAAGCCATTACTTCCAGTAAATGTAATCCAGTTTACCTTGGACAAGATGAAATAGTAATATGTCTAGGCAACCTGTGCATTTAGTAGCAACAAAGGGCGAGCACAAAGGATGTTAGGCGATACACTTTGCGGTCACACCATCTTGTTGTACTATTTGTTCACCCTCTGGACATAAGGACATTCCAAGCCTTAAACCATGCGACCATCATGTATGTTGCAGTTCTTACCGTGTAATGTTGCCAGTTCAAGTTTTCAACACTTCATGTTTAATACAGACTATTGGCATGTTATACCAAAATTTTAACTCAATCAATAAAAAAAATCACATGCACGCACATGTTCCCTCGAGACATTCGTAATAAATGGTGACCGTTGATTTGGCAAAGCGCCAACGCCCGGCTGGGTTTTCCCCTCTTAGCCATTGTTCTTTTCAGCCCGCTGCTTTTAAAAATTTGATGGAATCCCACAGGGATCCAATGTGATTTTAAAATGAAAAATGATAGGTTGTTTTTTTACGATTTGCGGAAGTCATGATGAATAAAATGGTTTGTACCGTGATTGTTGGCAGTTCAAGTCATTATTTTCAGTAAATGTGCTCAAGTTTACCTTGGACAAATGAAATAGCTATTATGTGTTGTATTATGTTACAGAACTATTGTTATGGCTTTGCTGCCCTGCCAACCCCACTTTTGTTCTTTCGTATAATTAATTTGTTCTGTCAACAAACTTATCTCACGGCTATTTCACCATTTTCTTGAGAGCACAACTAATTTATGAGGGGGAAATGAGCATCCTAGACTGTGACCACCGAATTCCTAACTTTGGCATTGATAGCATGACACAACTCATAGGCCTGATGTCCCTTCGAGGCCTTCGTAACGAAATCGTGACCGTTAAATTGGCATAGCACCCTCGCTCGGCTCTGTTTTCCTCATTTTAGCCATTGGTTTATACAGCCCACTGTCTACATAAAATGTATGGAACCCACAAGGACCAAAGTGATGTTGAATTGAAATGACCAGGTTTTTTTTGCGATTTACAGAAATCATAGTGCATAATAAGGTTTGTACCATGTATCGTTGCCAGTTTAAGCTCATTGCTTCCATTAAATGTAATCCAGTTTACCTTGGACAAGATGAAATAGTTATATGACTAGGCAACCTTACATTTAGTAGCAACGAAGGGCCGAGCACAAAGGTTGTTAGGCGATACACTTCGCGGTCACACCATCTTGTGTTACTATTTTTCACCTTTAGACATAACGACATTCATGCCTTAAACCATGCGACCCATAATGTATGTTGCAGTTCTTACCGTGTAATGTTGCCAGTTCAAGTTTACAAACTTCATGTTTAAAACAGACTTTGGCATGCAATACCAAAATTGTAACTCAATGAATAAAAAAAAACATGAAATGTCCTCGAGGATTGTAACAAATTGGTGACCGTTAACTTGGCATAGCGCCTCGCCGGCTGTGTTTTTCCCGCTTGAGCCATTGTTCTTTTCAGCCGCTGCTTTTAAAAATTTGATGGAATCCCACAGGGAACAATGCTTTTTTTTAATGAAAAAAATAGGTTGTTTTTTTCACGATTTGCGGAAGTCATGATGCATAAAATGGTTTGTACCGTGTATTTGTTAGCAGTTCAAGCTCATTATTTTCAGTGAATGTGCTCAAGTTTACCTGGGACAAATGAAATAGTTATTATGTGTATGTATTATGTTACAGAACTGTTGTTATGGCTTTGCTGCCCCTGCCAACCCAAATTTGTTGTCTCGTATAATTAATTTGTTTTGTCAACAAACTTATCTCACGGCTATTTCACCATTTTCTTGAGAGCACAAACTAATTTATAAGGGGGAAATGAGCATCCTACACTGTGACCACCAAATTCCTAACTTTGGCATTGATAGCATGACACAACTCAAGGCCTGATGTCACTTCGAGGCCTTCGTAACGAAATCGTGACCGTTAAATTGGCATAGCACTCTCTCTCGGCTCTGTTTTCCTCATTTTAGCCATTGTTCTATACAGCCCACTGTCTAATAAAATGTATGGAACCCAACAAGGACCAATGTTATTTTGAATTGAAATGACCAGGTTTTTTTGCGATTTACAGAAATCATAGTGCTTAATAAGGTTTGTACCATGTATCGCTGCCAGTTTAAGCCCATTACTTCCAGTAAATGTAATCCAGTTTACCTTGGACAAGATGAAATAGTAATATGTCTAGGCAACCTGTGCATTTAGTAGCAACAAAGGGCCGAGCACAAGGATGTTAGGCGATACACTTTGCGGTCACACCATCTTGTTGTACTATTTGTTCACCCTCTGGACATGAGGACATTCCATGCTTAAACCATGCGACCATCATGTATGTTGCAGTTCTTACCGTGTAATGTTGCCAGTTCAAGTTTACAACACTTCATGTTTAAAACAGACTAATGGCATGTAATACCAAAATTGTAACTCAATTAATAAAAAAAATCACATGCACGCACATGTCCCCTCGAGGCATTCGTAACGAAATCGTGACCGTTAATTTGGCATAGCGCCCTCGCCGGCTGTGTTTTCCCGCTTGAGCCATTGTTCTTTTCAGCCCGCTGCTTTTAAAAATTTGATGGAATCCCACAGGGACCAATGTTTTTTTTAATTTAAAAAAAGGTTGTTTTTTTACGATTTGCGGAAGTCATGATGATAAAATGGTTTGTACCGTGTATTGTTGGGCAGTTCAAGCTCATTATTTTCAGTAAATGTGCTCAAGTTTACCTTGGACAAATGAAATAGCTATTATGTGTATGTATTATGTTAACAGAACTTTGTTATGGCTTTGCTGCCCTGCCAACCCCCCTTTTGTTCTTTCGTATAATTAATTTGTTCTTTTCAACAAACTTATCTCACGGCTATTTCACCATTTTCTTGAGAGCACAAACTAATTTATGAGGGGGAAATGAGCATCGTAGATGTGACCACCTAATTCCTAACTTTGGGATTGATAGCATGACACAACTCAAGGCCTGATGTCCCTTCGGGCCTTCGTAACGAAATCCCTCGTGACCGTTAATTGGCATAGCACCTCGCTCGGCTTGTTTTCCTCATTTTAGCCATTGTTCTATACAGCCC
>JASTWB010000377.1:0-20647 GCA_032158295.1 Pycnopodia helianthoides | reverse complement strand
TTTATTTATTTATTTTCAATTTCCAAAAAAAAAAAAAAAAAAAACCTCCATGGTCTCGAACCCTGAACATTTTCTTCAGAGTCAGGAGTCCTGCCACTGGACCACTGCTGCTCTTACACTTTTAACTAGACTACGTTCGGATTTAATTTCAAATTAATTTTATTTATTTATTTTCAATTTCCAAAAAAAAAAACAAATCCGGCGTCTCGAACCCTGAACCTTTTTTCTTCAGAGTCAGGAGTCCTGCCACTGGACCACTGCTGCTCTTACACTTTTGACTAGACTACGTTGGGATTAAATTTCTAATTTAATTTTATTTGTTTATTTTCAATTTCTAAAAAAAAATAAAAAATCGGGGTCTCGAACCCTGAACCTTTTTCTTCAGAGTCAGGAGTCCTGCCACTGGACCACTGCTGCTCTTACACTTTTGACTAGACTACGTTCGGATTAAATTCAAATTTAATTTATTTATTTATTTTCAATTTCCAAAAAAAAAACAAAAACATCCAGGGTCTCGAACCCTGAACCTTTTTCTTCAGAGTCAGGAGTCCTGCCACTGGACCACTGCTGCTCTTACACTTTTGACTAGACTACGTTGGATTAAATTTCTAATTTAATTTTATTTCGTTTATTTTCAATATCCAAAAAAAGAAAACAAATCCGGCGTCTCGAACCCTGAACCTTTTTCTTCAGAGTCAGGAGTCCTGCCACTGGACCACTGCTGCTCTTACACTTTTGACTAGACTACGTTGGATTAAATTTCAATTTAATTTTATTTCGTTTTATTTTCAATTTCTAAAAAAAAATAAAAAATCCGGGGTCTCGAACCCTGAACCTTTTTCTTCAGAGTCAGGAGTCCTGCCACTGGACCACTGCTGCTCTTACACTTTTGACTAGACTACGTTCGGATTAAATTTCAAATTTAATTTATATTTAATTTATTTTCAATTTCCAAAAAAAAAACAAAAAACCTCCAGGGTCTCGAACCCTGAACCTTTTACTTCAGAGTCAGGAGTCCTGCCACTGGACCACTGCTGCTCTTACACTTTTGACTAGACTACGTTCGGAATAAATTTCAAATTTAATTTAATTTTATTTATTTTCAATTTCCAAAATAAAACAAAACTCCTCCAGGGTCTCGAACCCTGAACCTTTTTCTTCAGAGTCAGGAGTCCTGCCACTGGACCACTGCTGCTCTTACACTTTTGACTAGACTACGTTCGGAATAAATTTCAAAATTTAATTTAATTTTATTTATTTTCAATTTCCAAAATAAAACAAAACTCCTCCAGGGTCTCGAACCCTGAACCTTTTTCTTCAGAGTCAGGAGTCCTGCCACTGGACCACTGCTGCGCTTACACTTTTAACTAGACTACGTTCGGATTAAATTTCGAATTTAATTTAATTTTATTTATTTTCAATTTCCAAAATAAAACAAAACTCCTCCAGGGTCTCGAACCCTGAACCTTTTACTTCAGAGTCAGGAGTCCTGCCACTGGACCACTGCTGCTCTTACACTTTTGACTAGACTACGTTCGGAATAAATTTCAAATTTAATTTAATTTTATTTATTTTCAATTTCCAAAATAAAAAAAACTCCTCCAGGGTCTCGAACCCTGAACCTTTTTCTTCAGAGTCAGGAGTCCTGCCACTGGACCACTGCTGCTCTTACACTTTTGACTAGA
This sequence comes from Pycnopodia helianthoides, assembly GCA_032158295.1. Taxonomy (NCBI): domain Eukaryota; kingdom Metazoa; phylum Echinodermata; class Asteroidea; order Forcipulatida; family Asteriidae; genus Pycnopodia; species Pycnopodia helianthoides. The sequence continues at coordinate 18,962 of JASTWB010000377.1, read as the reverse complement.
CTACGTTCGGAATAAATTTCAAATTTAATTTAATTTTATTTCTTTTCAATTTTCAAAATAAAACAAAACTCCTCCAGGGTCTCGAACCCTGAACCTTTTTCTTCAGAGTCAGGAGTCCTGCCACTGGACCACTGCTGCGCTTACACTTTTAACTAGACTACGTTCGGATTAAATTTCGAAATTAATTTTATTTTATTTGTTTTCAATTTCCAAAAAAAAAAAAAAAAAAAAAAAAAAAAAAAAAAAATTCCTAGGTCTCGAACCCTGAACATTTTTTTCAGAGTCAGGAGTCCTGCCACTGGACCACTGCTGCTCTTACACTTTTAACTAGACTACGTTCGGATTTAATTTCGAAATTAATTTTATGTTATTTATTTTCAATTTCAAAAAAAAAAAAAAAAAAAAAAAAAACCTCCATGGTCACGAACCCTGAACATTTTCTTCAGAGTCAGGAGTCCTGCCACTGGACCACTGCTGCTCTTACACTTTTAACTAGACTACGTTCGGATTTAATTTCGAAATTAATTTTATGTTATTTATTTTCAATTTCCAAAAGAAAAAAAAAAAAAAAAAAACAGGGTCTCGAACCCTGAACCTTTTTCTTCAGAGTCAGGAGTCCGGCCACTGAACCACTGCTGCTCTTACACTTTTGACTAGACTACGTTCGGATTAAATTTCGAATTTAATTTAATTTTATTTATTTTCAATTTCCAAAATAAAAAAAAAAAACCTTCAGGGTCTCGAACCCTGAACCTTTTTCTTCAGAGTCAGGAGTCCTGCCACTGAACCACTGCTGCTCTTACACTTTTGACTAGACTACGTTCGGATTAAATTTCGAAATTAATTTTATTTTATTTATTTTCAATTTCCACAAAAACAAAAACAAAAAAATCCAGGGTCTCGAACCCTGAACATTTTTTTTCAGTGTCAGGAGTCCTGCCACTGGACCACTGCTGCTCTTACACTTTTAACTAGACTACGTTCGGATTAAATTTCGAAATTAATTTTATCTTTTTATTTTTCAATTTCCAAAAAAACAACAAAAACAAAATCCAGGGTCTCGAACCCTGAACATTTTTTTCAGTGTCAGGAGTCCTGCCACTGGACCACTGCTGCCCTTACACTTTTAACTAGACTACGTTCGGATTAAATTTCGAAATTAATTTTATTTTATTTATTTTCAATTTCCCAAATAAAAAAAAATAAAAAATCCAGGGTCTCGAACCCTGAACCTTTTTCTTCAGAGTCAGGAGTCCTGCTACTGAACCACTGCTGCTCTTACACTTTTGACTAGACTACGTTCGGATTAAATTTCGAAATTAATTTTATTTTATTTATTTTCAATTTCCAAAAAAAAAAAAAAAAAAAAACTCCAGGGTCTCGAACCCTGAACCTTTTTCTTCAGAGTCAGGAGTCCTGCCACTGGACCACTGCTGCTCTTACACTTTTGACTAGACTACGTTCGGATTAAATTTCGAATTTAATTTAATTTTATTTATTTTCAATTTCCAAAAAAACAAAAACAAAAAAATCCAGGGTCTCGAACCCTGAACATTTTTTTTTAGTGTCAGGAGTCCTGCCACTGGACCACTGCTGCTCTTACACTTTTAACTAGACTACGTTCGGATTAAATTTCGAAATTAATTTTTTTTTATATTTATTTTCAGTTTTCAAAATAAAAAAAAAAACTCCAGGGTCTCGAACCCTGAAGCTTTTTTTTCAGAGTCAGGAGTCCTGCCACTGGACCGCTGCTGCTCTTACACTTTTGACTAGACAACGTTCGGATTAAATTACGAATTTAATTTAATATTTTATTTATTTTCAATTTCCAAAAGAAAAAAAAAAAAAAACCTCCATGGTCACGAACCCTGAACCTTTTCTTCAGAGTCAGGAGTCCTGCCAATGGACCACTGCTGCTCTTACACTTTTGACTAGACTACGTTCGGATTAAATTTCGAAATTAATTTTATTTTATTTATTTTCAATTTCCAAAATAAAAAAAAAAACTCCAGGGTCTCGAACCCTGAACCTTTTTCTTCAGAGTCAGGAGTCCTGCCACTGGACCACTGCTGCTCTTACACTTTTGACTAGACTACGTTCGGGTTAATATTCACAAAATTCGACCCATTCCAAAAAGCCCCATTTCTGCGATCACTTTTTGCGGGCACCTCCCCCGATGCTGCCCATATAATTTTCAAGTCCGCAACTCTCTTATCCTAGGATATATTTAGCTTCTTCGGGACGAAACCATGACGTCACCATCTCGCAAAAGGTTCAAAATTGCCTGGGTTTGTGGAATTGGCCTTTTTCCCACACGAAAAGGGTCTTCGGGGAAATCTAATCTATTGTTCTGCACCGTCAATTCAACTTTTTTTTTGACCCGCGATTAAAAAAAGTTAATTTATATTCACGAGATTCGACCCATGCCAAAAAGCCCCATTTCTGCAATCACTTTTTGCGAGCACCTCCCCCGATGCTGCCCATATAATTTTCAAGTCCGCAACTCTCTTATCCTAGGATATATTGAGGTTTTTCGGGACAAAACCATGACGTCACCATCTCGCAAAAAACTAAAATTTTCACGGTTTTTGGAATTGGCCTTTTTCCCACACGAAAAGGGTCTTTTGGAATTGGCCTTTTTCCTACACGAAAAGGGTCTTCGGGATATCTAATCTATCGTTCTGCACCGTATTTTTTTTTTTTTTTTTGACATGCCATTAAAAAAGTTATAAGGTACCCTTATCAATATTCACAAAATTCGACCCATGCCAAAAAGCCCAATTTATGCGATCACCTTTTGCGGGCACCTTCTCCGATTCTGCCCATATAATTTTCAAGTCCGCAACTCTCTTATCCTAGGATATATTGAGCTTTTTTCGGGACAAAGCCATGACGTCACCATCTCGCAAAAAGCTCATAATTTTTGGAATTGGCCTTTTTCCCACACGAAAAGAGTCTTTTGGAATTGGACTCCTGACTCTTAAGAAAAAGGTTCAGGGCTCGAAAGCCTGTAGGGTTTCTTATTTTTGGAAATTGAAAATAAATAAAATTACATTTGAAATTTAACCCGAACGTAGTCTAGTCAAAAGTGTAAATGCAGCAGTGGTCCAGTAGCAGGACTCCTGACTCTGGCGAAAAAGGTTCAGGGTTCGAGACCCTGCATGGTTTCTTATTATAGAAATTGAAAATAAATAAAATTAAATTTGAAATTAACCCGAACGTAGTCTAGTCAAAAGTGTAAGAGCAGCAGTGGTCCGGTGGCAGGACTCCTGACTCTGATGAAAAAGGTTCAGGGTTCGAGACCCTGTAGGGTTTCTTATTTTGGAAATTGAAAATAAATAAAATTGAATTTGAAATTAAACCGAACGTAGTCTAGTCAAAAGTGTAATAGCAGCAGTGGTCCGGTGGCAGGACTCCTCACTCTGATGAAAAAGGTTCAGGGTTCGAGACCCTGTAGGGTTTCTTTTTTTGGTAGTCTAGTCAAAAGTGTAAGAGCAGCAGTGGTCCAGTGGCAGGACTCCTGACTCTGAAGAAAAAAAAGTTAAGGGTTCGAGACCATGTAGGGTTTCATATTTTGGAAATTGAAAATTAGTAAACAAAAAAATAGAAATTTAACCCGAACGTGGTCTAGTCAAAAGTGTAAATGCAGCAGTGGTGCAGTAGCAGGACTCCTGACTCTGAAGAAAAAGGTTCAAGGTTCGAGACCCTGCATGGTTTCTCATTTTGGAAATTGAAAATAAACAAAATTAAATTTGAAATTTAACCCGAACGTAGTCTAGTCAAAAGTGTAAGAGCAGCAGTGGTCCGGTGGGAGGACTCATGACTCTGATGAAAAAGGTTCAGAGTTCGAGACCCTGTGGGGTTTCTTATTTTGTAAATTAAAAAATAAATACAATTAAATTTGAAATTTAACCCGAACGTAGTCTAGTCAAAAGTGTAAGAGCAGCAGTGGTCCAGTGGCAGGACTCCTGACTCTGAAGAAAAAAGTTCAAGGTTCGAGAGCCTGTAGGGTTTCATATTTTGGAAATTGAAAATAAATAAAAATAAATTTGAAATTTAAACCGAACGTAGTCTAATCAAAAGTGTAAGAGCAACAGTGGTCCAGTGGCAGGACTCCCGACTCTGAAGAAAAAAGTTCAGGGTTCGAGACCCTGTAGAGTTTCTTATTTTGGTAGTCTAGTCTAAAGTGTAAGAGCAGCAGTGGTTCAATGGCAGGACCCCTGACTCTGGCGAAAAAGGGTTCAGGGTTCGAGACCCTGTAGGGGTTTCTTATTTTGGAAATTGAAAATAAATAAAATTAAATTAGAAATTTAACCCGAACGTAGTCTAGTCAAAAGTGTAAGAGCAGCAGTGGTCAAGTAGCAGGACTCCTGGCTCTGTTGAAAAAAGGTTCAGGGTTCGAGACCCTGTTGTAAGAAGGTGGGGAAAATCACTTATTTTATTCATATAATGGGTTGTATATGAACTTTTGTTATAGGCCAAACATACGAGGGACCATTGATCGAACCCCTGGTTGTTACGTAATGTCAGGTATTTGGACTAATGGGTGTTCTGGGTTTTGTGTTGCGCCGTATAAAACCAAAGGAATGTTTTCAAGTGGGTGAGATTTACGTTGTGGGTGCTGAGGAGAGTACTGTGTTGGGTGGGTGTGAACCAGCGGACAGATAAGCCAGCGTTGAGGCTGTCGTGTCAACCCGTAGCTCGGGTAGTGGTCCGGCGGGTGTTTGAGGCCCTCCAGGAACGTAAATCCTCCCGGGAATCTCGGACTTGAGGATAAGCGGTGTCGAAGCCAAAGGCATTGTGAGTAACTTTAAAGTAATCTTTGTGATTTATGGGTTGTTCATCAAAGTCCCATTATTCTAATACGCATGCAGCCAGTAATTAATATTGTTAATTAAGTTCATAAAGAAACTTTCGGTGTGAAGGCCTATGCTTTGAAAAACTAAATAATGTCCGTGTAATGTTTGTGTGAACTTTGTAAAGGCGTAGCTTTGCCGTTATTAAAACTAAACTATGTATTGTAGTAAAGGGTTTAATGTAATATTTGCAGGATTTTCTCGTGACGCTTACTTGACCGTGTCAAACCTTCCTGGGTGTGGTCAGGGTCACCGCAACCTCGAGTAGGGCGGCTCAGGCGGATCTACCGATGGTGACAGGGGCTGCGGGTCTACTTTTCTATTGGGTTCTCTCGGCGAGCAGAGTCGACGAAACAACGAACTGCTACACACAAGTTTAGGTCAGCTCGTATATTATTGTGGAGCCAATTCATGGATACTTATTTTATATCAAAATCTTGATGTATTGTAAACTTATTTATATTAAAACCAGTGTTGTACTTGTAGCTATCAGCCCGTTGATAAGGAATTGAACGTGTAAAACTTTAAGATTGATTGTAGCCCAAATGGCTGGGATGGGCATTTTTATTAAATGGTTTATTATTTGGTGATTTATAATCTGTTGTCACTGCTTTCCGTTCTTGTGTCTTGAGCTGTCTGTCAGTATTGGTCTGAGTGGAGTGGCGCAAGGGTCCGCTCTGCGACATTGGGGGCTTGTGCGGGAAATCGATTTATCGGTTTCTAGCAATGGAGTAAAATTGACGTTTAGTTCTCTTACACGGATTGGATTGCGTGATAGCAGGAGGAAACTGTTGATAAGTAGTTTGCGGTCTTAACAATCTTTTAGTTAAATCCACTTTCGGCTTGAAATAGAAAAACAAAATGCATTTTCAAAGCATTGTAGCTCTTGGTAAAGACATGGGTTTAGAAGGACAAGACTTGTTAGATTTTGCACACGAAAGGGAGATAAAGGAAGAGCAAAAGGCACAAATTTCGTTTGAGAGAGACGAACGCCAAAAGGAAAGAGAGCATTTGAGGGAAATGAAAGAAGTTGAACTAAAATTAATTCAAGAACAGAAAGCTCAAGAATTAGTGCTTGAATCATCTGGATGGGCAAATTCAACTATGCACCATTGGCCAAAAGCCAAAATGCCAAAGTTACCATATTTTAATGAACAAAAAGATGACATGGATGCATACTTGAGGCGTTTTGAGCGTTTTGCAATCGACATGGGTTGGCCCAATTCAGACTGGACAATGTCACTCAGTGCTTTGCTAACCGGTAAGGCTATTGAGGTTTACTCTCGTCTATCAGTCGGGCAGGCGAATGATTATGAACAAGTCAAAACCTCGTTGTTGCACAGGTTCCAACTTACAGAAGAAGGTTTTAGATTGAAGTTCAGGAATACCAAACCAGAACCGAATGAAAGATATTTACAGGTTGCAGATAGATTACATTCCTATTTGGTCCGTTGGATGGATTTGGGTAAGACACTTAAGACCTTTGAGTCACTAAAAGACCTTGTAAATCGTGAACAAATGTTAATTGTGTGTGACAAAGATCTTGGAATGTTCTTGAAGGAAAGAAACCCTAAATCAGAAGATGAAATGGCAAAGATGGCTGATCTTAATGTAAAGGCTCATAAAGGTGACATCCTGATAATCAAACCAAAGAGAGAGTTCAACGGAATGAAAACGCCCGCGATGATATGTGTGTGGCAGAAATGGGCATTTTGCACGAAATTGTCAGGACCGCCGAGACAGGAATTCATTTAGGTCGCAAAAAGGTGCGGCACTTGAAGTGAAACTAGAATCAACTGAGCACTAAGTTGCAGTATGCGTTGAGGCTCAACCAGCTGCAAACCAAAATGAGGCACACCAAAGAGCACATGGTGCTAAACTTGTATGTTGTCACAATTTGCCTGTAGTCAGTGCCGTATGTATGACACGTAACAAAATGCCAGTACACTGTAAAAATAATGGGCAAAAATTTACCAAATTGTTTACCCAACGTTGCTTAAACTGTCAACATGCCCATCTTTTAAGTACTTTTTTCCCCATCTCAGTTGGGCATTCTGATTGCCAAAAAGTTGGGTAATATTTCCTCATCAATAGTTGGGTATATTTTGGTAGCCAACAGTTGGGTAATTTTTTGTTTACCCATTTTCTGGGCATTTAATAAATTATCAATTACCCACTTATTGGGCGTTGCTTTTATCCATGATAAATAATTATTAATTACCCATTTATTGGGCTATGATATTATCCAAGATCTGGTTAAATCCGCTAGCTTTTAAGCTATACAACGAACTTGGGAAACTTTGAAAGGTGAGTAAATGTTGTCATATATTAATTTACAAAATTTATTGTTCTCATGCAAATAATTGGGAAGTTATGTTGACAACTGTTGTTGCTATGACAAAAACATTGCTGTGGATTCTTCAGTTCTCCCCAAGCTGCCAGACGGAGCAGGGATTGCGCAGTAATTACGGTTTGGTGCATGCATGCCGCGAACGCAACGGCGAGCGAGGCGTCCAGTGTATGTACATACACACTTTGTAGGCATACAGCAACAACAGTTCTCAACAGCGAACGACGTTGTGAAAGTGTTAGGCTCATAGCATTGATAACTTCCCAGTTATTTGCATGAGAACAATAAATTGTGTAAATTAATACATGACAACTTTTACTCACCTTTGAAAGTTTCCCCAAGGTCGTTGTACAGCCCCCTGCTCTCCAACATTTCTTCGATACTCCCGTTCGCCGCCATATCTGTGAGCAGCAATGGCGCATAACGCTTTGAAGTATTCACCCAATGTGGTTTAATTTTACCCAACTGTATGTGTTTATAACTCGTTTTCGGGAAAGATGCCCAACGATGAGGCAGAAGAATATTTTCTTTCGATATGTAATGGGTAAACCCATCTTCGCTTTCTGAGACTGATAAATAATACCCAACTGATGTAGTATATTTACCATTTGTTGAGTGTTTTTGTTTCAGTTAACCAACAGGGAAAATGCCACACATGTTGGAGAAATTATTAACCAACAAACTAATGAATTATAACCTAGTTTGCCCATTTTCAGATTACCCATCAACTTCTTTGCCCTTCATTTTTACAGTGTAACAAATGGGTATGTTGGTAAAGAGAAGATTGATGTGCTAAGGGATAGCGGGTGCAGCACAGTAGTGGTGAAAAAGGGGTTAGTTAACAGAGATCAAATGTTGGGCATCGATGAAAATTGTGTAATCCTAGATGGAACAGTCCGCTCTTATCCTGTTGCCCAAATTGATGTTGATACACCGTACTTTGTAGGTTCTGTAAAGGCACTCTGTTTGGACAGTCCCCTATATGAGTTGGTTTTAGGAAATGTTGAAGGAGTCCGTGAGCCGGGTAATCCAGACCCTAACTGGGAGCCTAATTCAAAACCAATGCTAACCCTTGACTTTGTCAATCAAAATCAATCTGTTGCGGCAGTAGAAACGAGGGCCCAGAATATCAAGGGTCAAAAACCTTTCCAACCACTAAAGATTTCACAAAGCTCAAGCCTATCCGCAACAAGGGACGAAGTGGAAAATGCTCAAAGGACTGATTCAACTCTAGAAAAGATGTGGGATTTGGCAAAGAAGGGACAAACGAAAACCACTGGTGTTGGTAACGAAAGTCGATACTACGTTAAAAATGACTTACTTTATCGAGAATACAAATCCCCACGTTTCGATCATGGGAAATCTGTAATACAACTGGTAGTTCAAAAAGTATTAAGGAAACGGGTGTTGGAATTAGCACACGATTCACGAATAAAGAAAACCTTAGATAGAGCTCTGGCGCATTTCTAATGGGCTGGAATTAATGGTGATGTACAAAGACACTGCATTTATTGTGATATTTGCCAGCGCACCGTGACGAAGGGTAGCGTTGGGTGAGTTTCACTTAGGCAGATGCCTTTAATCGATACTCCATTTCGACGAGTAGCTGTCGATTTGGTAGGACCGATTGACCCAGTCTCCGAAAAGGGCAATAGATATATCCTTACGCTCGTAGATTATGCCACTAGGTACCCAGAAGCAGTAGCACTTCCGCGTATTGAAACAGAACGCGTGGCAGAGGCACTTGTGGAAATATTTACGCGCATGGGCGTACCACAAGAAATGTAACCCGAACGTAGTCTAGTAAAAAGTGTAAGAGCAGCAGTAGTCCAGTGGCAGGACTTCTAACTCTGAAGAAAAACGTTCAGGGTTCGAGACCCTGTAGGGTTTCTTATTTTGGAAATTGAAAATAAATAAAATTAGATTTGAAATTTCACCCGAACGTAGTCTAGTCAAATGTGTAAGAGCAGCAGTGGTCAAGTGGCAAAACTCCTGACTCTGAAGAAAAGGTTCAGGGTTCGAGACCCTGGAGGTTTTTTTGGGGGGCGGGGAATTGAAAATAAATAAAATATAATTATATTTGAAATTTAATCCGAACGTAGTCTAGTCAAAAGTGTAAGAGCAGCAGTGGTCCAGTGGCAGGACTCCTGACTCTGAAGAAAAAGGTTCAGGGTTCGAGACCTGGATTTTTTTTTTTTTTTTTTTTTTTGGAAATTGAAAATAAATAAAATAAATTAAATTTGAAATTTAATCCGAACGTAGTCTAGTCAAAAGTGTAGAGCAGCAGTGGTCCAGTGGCAGGACTCCTGACTCTGAAGAAAAAGGTTCAGGGTTCGAGACCCTGGATTTTTTATTTGTTTTTGGAAATTGAAAATAAATAAAATAAAATTAAATTTGAAATTTAATCCAACGTAGTCTAGTCAAAAGTGTAAGAGCAGCAGTTGTCCAGTGGCAGGACTCCTGACTCTGAAGAAAAAGGTTCAGGGTTCGAGACCCCGGATTTTTTCATTTTTTGGGAAATTGAAAATAAACAATATAAAATTAAATTTGAAATTTAATCCGAACGTAGTCTAGTCAAAAGTGTAAGAGCAGCAGTGGTAAATAAAATTAAATTTGAAATTTAATCCAACGTAGTCTAGTCAAAAGTGTAAGAGCAGCAGTGGTCCAGTGGCAGGACTCCTGACTCTGAAGAAAAAGGTTCAGGGTTCGAGACCCTGAGGGTTTTTTTTTTTTTGGAAATTGAAAAAATAAAATAAATTAATTTGAAATTTAATCCAACGTAGTCTAGTCAAAAGTGTAAGAGCAGCAGTGGTCAGTGGCAGGACTCCTGACTCTGAAGAAAAAGGTTCAGGGTTCGAGACCCTGGAGTTTTTTTTATTTTTGGAAATTGAAAATAAATAAAATAAATTAATTTGAAATTTAATCCGAACGTAGTCTAGTCAAAAGTGTAAGAGCAGCAGTGGTCCAGTGGCGAGACTCCTGACTCTGAAGAAAAAGGTTCAGGGTTCGAGACCTGGAGTTTTTTTTTTTATTTGGAAATTGAAACATAAATAAAAAAGTTAACAATTGATAAATTAAATTTAAATCCGAACGTAGTCTAGTCAAAAGTGTAAGAGCAGCATGGTCCAGTGGCAGGACTCCTGACTCTGAAAAAAAGGTTCAGGGTTCGAGACCCTGGATTTTTTATTTGTATAATTGAAAATAAATAAAATAAATTAATTGAAATTTAATCCGAACTAGTCTAGTCAAAAGTGTAAGAGCAGCATGGTCCAGTGGCAGGACTCCTGACTCTGAAGAAAAAGGTTCAGGGTTCGAGACCCTGGTTTTTTTTTTTTTGGAAATTGAAAATAAATAAAATAAAATTAAATTTGAAATTTAATCCGAACGTAGTCTAGTTAAAAGTGTAAGAGCAGCAGTGGTCCAGTGCAGGACTCCTGACTCTGAAGAAAAAGGTTCAGGGTTCGAGACCCGGATTTTTTTTTTTATTTTGGAAATTGAAAATAAATAAAATAAAATTAAATTTGAAATTTAATCCGAACGTAGTCTAGTCAAAGTGTAAGGCAGCAGTGGTCCAGTGGCAGGACTCCTGACTCTGAAAAAAAGGTTCAGGGTTCGAGACCTGTAGATTTTTTTTTTTTTTTGGAAATTGAAAATAAATAAAATAAAATTAATTTGAAATTTAATCCGAACGTAGTCTAGTCAAAAGTGTAAGAGCAGCAGTGGTCCAGGGGCAGGACTCCTGACCTGAAGAAAAAAGGTTCAGGGTTCGAGACCTGGATTTTTTTTTTTTTTTTTGGAAATTGAAAATAAATAAAATAAATTAATTTGAAATTTAATCCAACGTAGTCTAGTCAAAAGTGTAAGAGCAGCATGTGGTCCAGTGGCAGGACTCCTGACTCTGAAGAAAAAGGTTCAGGGTTCGAGACCCTGGATTTTTTTTTTTTTTGGAAATTGAAAATAAATAAAATAAATTAATTTGAAATTTAATCCGAACGTAGTCTAGTCAAAAGTGTAAGAGCAGCAGTGGTCCAGTGGCAGGACTCCTGACTCTGAAGAAAAAGGTTCAGGGTTCGAGACCCTGGAGGTTTTTTTTTTTTTTGGAAATTGAAAATAAAAAAATAAATTAAATTTGAAATTTAATCCGAACGTAGTCTAGTCAAAAGTGTAAGAGCAGCAGTGGTCCAGTGGCAGGACTCCTGACTCTGAAGAAAAAAGGTTCAGGGTTCGAGACCCTGGAGGTTTTTTTTTTTTTGGAAATTGAAAATAATAAAATTAAAATTAAATTTGAAATTTAATCCGAACGTAGTCTAGTCAAAAGTGTAAGAGCAGCAGTGGTCCAGTGGCAGGACTCCTGACTCTGAAGAAAAAAGGTTCAGGGTTCGAGACCCTGAGTTTTTTTTTTATTTGGAAATTAAAATAATAAAATAAATTAATTTGAAATTTAATCCGAACGTAGTCTAGTCAAAAGTGTAAGAGCAGCAGTGGTCCAGTGGCAGACTCCTGACTCTGAAGAAAAAGGTTCAGGGTTCGAGACCCTGGAGGTTTTTTTTATTTTGGAATTGAAAATAATAAAATAAATTAAATTTGAAATTTAATCCGAACTAGTCTAGTCAAAAGTGTAAGAGCAGCAGTGGTCCAGTGGCAGGACTCCTGACTCTGAAGAAAAAGGTTCAGGGTTCGAGACCCTGAGTTTTTTTTTTATTTTGGAAATTAAAATAATAAAATAAAATTAAATTTGAAATTTAATCCGAACGTAGTCTAGTCAAAAGTGTAAGAGCAGCAGTGGTCCAGTGGCAGGACTCCTGACTCTGAAGAAAAAGGTTCAGGGTTCGAGACCCTGGAGGTTTTTTTTTATTTGGAAATTGAAAATAAATAAAATAAATTAAATTTGAAATTTTAATCCGAACGTAGTCTAGTCAAAAGTGTAAGAGCAGCAGTGGTCCAGTGGCAGGACTCCTGACTCTGAAGAAAAAGGTTCAGGGTTCGAGACCCTGGAGGTTTTTTTTTTTTTTTGGAAATTGAAAATAAATAAAATTAAATTAAATTTGAAATTTAATCCGAACGTAGTCTAGTCAAAAGTGTAAGAGTAGCAGTGGTCCAGTGGCAGGACTCCTGACTCTGAAGAAAAGGTTCAGGGTTCGAGACCCTGGAGGTTTTTTTTTTTTTGGAAATTGAAAATAAATAAAATAAAAATTAAATTTGAAATTTAATCCGAACGTAGTCTAGTCAAAAGTGTAAGAGCAGCAGTGGTCCAGTGGCAGGACTCCTGACTCTGAAGAAAAAGGTTCAGGGTTCGAGACCCTGGAGGTTTTTTTTTTTTTTGGAAATTGAAAATAAATAAAAATAAATTAAATTTGAAATTTAATCCGAACGTAGTCTAGTCAAAAGTGTAAGAGCAGCAGTGGTCCAGTGGCAGGACTCCTGACTCTGAAGAAAAAGTTCAGGGTTCGAGACCCTGGAGTTTTTTTTTATTTTGGAAATTGAAAATAAATAAAATAAATTAAATTTGAAATTTAATCCGAACGTAGTCTAGTCAAAAGTGTAAGAGCAGCAGTGGTCCAGTGGCAGGACTCCTGACTCTGAAGAAAAAAGGTTCAGGGTTCGAGACCCTGGAGGTTTTTTTTATTTTGGAAATTGAAAATAAATAAAATTAAATTAAATTTGAAATTTAATCCGAACGTAGTCTAGTCAAAAGTGTAAGAGCAGCAGTGGTCCAGTGGCAGGACTCCTGACTCTGAAGAAAAAGGTTCAGGTTCGAGACCCTGGATTTTTTATTTTGGAATGAAAATATTAATTAATTAATTTGAAATTTAATCCGAGTAGTCTATCAAAAGTGTAAGAGTAGGTGGTCCTGAGTCTTTTTTGAATGATTTTATATTGAAAAATAAATAAAATAAAATTAAATTTGAAATTTAATCCGAACGTAGTCTAGTCAAAAGTGTAAGAAGCAGTGGTCCAGTGGCAGGACTCCTGACTCTGAAGAAAAAGGTTCAGGGTTCGAGACCCTGGAGGATTTTTTTTTTTTGGAAATTGAAAATAAATAAAATAAAATTAAATTTGGGAAAATTTAATCCGAACGTAGTCTAGTCAAAAGTGTAAGAGCAGCAGTGGTCCAGTGGCAGGACTCCTGACTCTGAAGAAAAAGGTTCAGGGTTCGAGACCCTGGAGGTTTTTTTTATTTTGGAAATTGAAAATAATAAAATTAAATTAAATTTGAAATTTAATCCGAACGTAGTCTAGTCAAAAGTGTAAGAGCAGCAGTGGTCCAGTGGCAGGACTCCTGACTCTGAAGAAAAAGGTTCAGGGTTCGAGACCCTGGAGGTTTTTTTTTTTTTTGGAAATTGAAAATAAATAAAAATAAATTAAATTTGAAATTTAATCCGAACGTAGTCTAGTCAAAAGTGTAAGAGCAGCAGTGGTCCAGTGGCAGGACTCCTGACTCTGAAGAAAAAGGTTCAGGGTTCGAGACCCTGGAGGTTTTTTTTTTTTTGGAAATTGAAAATAAATAAAATAAATTAAATTTGAAATTTAATCCGAACGTAGTCTAGTCAAAAGTGTAAGAGCAGCAGTGGTCCAGTGGCAGGACTCCTGACTCTGAAGAAAAAGGTTCAGGGTTCGAGACCCTGGAGGTTTTTTTTTTTTGGAAATTGAAAATAATAAAATAAAATTAAATTTGAAATTTAATCCGAACGTAGTCTAGTCAAAAGTGTAAGAGCAGCAGTGGTCCAGTGGCAGGACTCCTGACTCTGAAGAAAAAGGTTCAGGGTTCGAGACCCTGGAGGTTTTTTTTTTTTTGGAAATTGAAAATAAATAAAATTAAATTAAATTTGAAATTTAATCCGAACGTAGTCTAGTCAAAAGTGTAAGAGCAGCAGTGGTCCAGTGGCAGGACTCCTGACTCTGAAGAAAAAGGTTCAGGGTTCGAGACCCTGGAGGTTTTTTTTTATTTTGGAAATTGAAAATAAATAAATAATAAATTAAATTTGAAATTTAATCCGAACGTAGTCTAGTCAAAAGTGTAAGAGCTAGCAGTGGTCCAGTGGCAGGACTCCTGACTCTGAAGAAAAAGGTTCAGGGTTCGAGACCCTGGAGGTTTTTTTTTTTTTGGAAATTGAAAATAAATAAATTAAATTAAATTTGAAATTTAATCCGAACGTAGTCTAGTCAAAAGTGTAAGAGCAGCAGTGGTCCAGTGGCAGGACTCCTGACTCTGAAGAAAAAGGTTCAGGGTTCGAGACCCTGGAGGTTTTTTTTTTTTGGAAATTGAAAATAAATAAAATTAAATTAAATTTGAAATTTAATCCGAACGTAGTCTAGTCAAAAGTGTAAGAGCAGCAGTGGTCCAGTGGCAGGACTCCTGACTCTGAAGAAAAAGTTCAGGGTTCGAGACCCTGAGGGTTTTTTTATTTTGGAAATTGAAAAAAATAAATAAATTAAATTTGAAATTTAATCCGAACGTAGTCTAGTCAAAAGTGTAAGAGCAGCAGTGGTCCAGTGGCAGGACTCCTGACTCTGAAGAAAAAGGTTCAGGGTTCGAGACCCTGGAGGTTTTTTTTTTTTGGAAATTGAAAATAATAAAATTAAATTAAATTTGAAATTTAATCCGAACGTAGTCTAGTCAAAAGTGTAAGAGCAGCAGTGGTCCAGTGGCAGGACTCCTGACTCTGAAGAAAAAGGTTCAGGGTTCGAGACCCTGGAGGTTTTTTTTTTTGGAAATTGAAAATAAATAAAATAAATTAAATTTGAAATTTAATCCGAACGTAGTCTAGTCAAAAGTGTAAGAGCAGCAGTGGTCCAGTGGCAGGACTCCTGACTCTGAAGAAAAAGGTTCAGGGTTCGAGACCCTGGAGGTTTTTTTTTATTTTGGAAATTGAAAATAAATAAAATAAATTAAATTTGAAATTTAATCCGAACGTAGTCTAGTCAAAAGTGTAAGAGCAGCAGTGGTCCAGTGGCAGGACTCCTGACTCTGAAGAAAAAGGTTCAGGGTTCGAGACCCTGGAGGTTTTTTTTTTTGGAAATTGAAAATAAATAAAATTAAATTAAATTTGAAATTTAATCCGAACGTAGTCTAGTCAAAAGTGTAAGAGCAGCAGTGGTCCAGTGGCAGGACTCCTGACTCTGAAGAAAAAAGGTTCAGGGTTCGAGACCCTGGAGGTTTTTTTTTTTGGAAATTGAAAATAAATAAAATAAATTAAATTTGAAATTTAATCCGAACGTAGTCTAGTCAAAAGTGTAAGAGCAGCAGTGGTCCAGTGGCAGGACTCCTGACTCTGAAGAAAAAGGTTCAGGGTTCGAGACCCTGGAGGTTTTTTTTTATTTTGGAAATTGAAAATAAATAAAATAAAATTAAATTTGAAATTTAATCCGAACGTAGTCTAGTCAAAAGTGTAAGAGCAGCAGTGGTCCAGTGGCAGGACTCCTGACTCTGAAGAAAAAGGTTCAGGGTTCGAGACCCTGGAGGTTTTTTTTATTTTGGAAATTGAAAATAAATAAAATTAAATTAAATTTGAAATTTAATCCGAACGTAGTCTAGTCAAAAGTGTAAGAGCAGCAGTGGTCCAGTGGCAGGACTCCTGACTCTGAAGAAAAAAGGTTCAGGGTTCGAGACCCTGGAGGTTTTTTTTTTTGAAATTGAAAATAAATAAAATTAAATTAAATTTGAAATTTAATCCGAACGTAGTCTAGTCAAAAGTGTAAGAGCAGCAGTGGTCCAGTGGCAGGACTCCTGACTCTGAAGAAAAAGGTTCAGGGTTCGAGACCCTGGAGGTTTTTTTTTTTATTTTGGAAATTGAAAATAAATAAAAAATAAATTAAATTTGAAATTTAATCCGAACGTAGTCTAGTCAAAAGTGTAAGAGCAGCAGTGGTCCAGTGGCAGGACTCCTGACTCTGAAGAAAAAGGTTCAGGGTTCGAGACCCTGGAGCGTTTTTTTTATTTTGTAATTGAAAATAAATAAAATTAAATTAAAATTTGAAATTTAATCCGAACGTAGTCTAGTCAAAAGTGTAAGAGCAGCAGTGGTCCAGTGGCAGGACTCCTGACTCTGAAGAAAAAGGTTCAGGGTTCGAGACCCTGGAGGTTTTTTTTATTTGGAAATTGAAAATAAATAAAATAAATTAAATTTGAAATTTAATCCGAACGTAGTCTAGTCAAAAGTGTAAGAGCAGCAGTGGTCCAGTGGCAGGACTCCTGACTCTGAAGAAAAAGGTTCAGGGTTCGAGACCCTGGAGGATTTTTTTTTTTTGGAAATTGAAAATAAATAAAATAAAATAAATTTGGAATTTAATCCGAACGTAGTCTAGTCAAAAGTGTAAGAGCAGCAGTGGTCCAGTGGCAGGACTCCTGACTCTGAAGAAAAAGGTTCAGGGTTCGAGACCCTGGAGGTTTTTTTATTTTGAATTGAAATAAATAAAATAAAATTAAATTTGAAATTTAATCCGAACGTAGTCTAGTCAAAAGTGTAAGAGAGCAGTGGTCCAGTGGCAGGACTCCTGACTCTGAAGAAAAGGTTCAGGGTTCGAGACCCTGGAGGATTTTTTTTTTTTGGGAAATTGAAAATAAATAAAATAAATTAAATTTGAATTTAATCCGAACGTAGTCTAGTCAAAAGTGTAAGAGCAGCAGTGGTCCAGTGGCAGGACTCCTGACTCTGAAGAAAAAGTTCAGGGTTCGAGACCCTGGAGGATTTTTTTATTTTGGAAATTGAAAATAATTAAAATAAATTAAATTTGAAATTTAATCCGAACGTAGTCTAGTCAAAAGTGTAAGAGTAGCAGTGGTCCAGTGGCAGGACTCCTGACTCTGAAGAAAAGGTTCAGGGTTCGAGACCCTGGAGGATTTTTTTTTTTTGGAAATTGAAAAATAAATAAAATTAAATAAATTCGAAATTTAATCCGAACGTAGTCTAGTCAAAAGTGTAAGAGCAGCAGTGGTCCAGTGGCAGGACTCCTGACTCTGAAGAAAAGTGTTCAGGGTTCGAGACCCTGGAGGATTTTTTTTTTTGGGAAATTGAAAATAAATAAAATTAAATTAAATTGAAATTTAATCCGAACGTAGTCTAGTCAAAAGTGTAAGAGAGCAGTGGTCCAGTGGCAGGACTCCTGACTCTGAAGAAAAAGGTTCAGGGTTCGAGACCCTGGAGGATTTTTTTTTTTGGAAATTGAAAATAAATAAAATTAAATTAAATTGAAATTTAATCCGAACGTAGTCTAGTCAAAAGTGTAAGAGCAGCAGTGGTCCAGTGGCAGGACTCCTGACTCTGAAGAAAAAGTTCAGGTTCGAGACCCTGGAGGATTTTTTTTTTTGGAAATTGAAAATAATAAAATTAAATTAAATTGAAATTTAATCCGAACGTAGTCTAGTCAAAAGTGTAAGAGCAGCAGTGGTCCAGTGGCAGGACTCCTGACTCTGAAGAAAAAGGTTCAGGGTTCGAGACCCTGGAGGTTTTTTTTTTTGGAAATTGAAATAAATAAAATAATAAATTAAATTCGAAATTTAATCCGAACGTAGTCTAGTCAAAAGTGTAAGAGCAGCAGTGGTCCAGTGGCAGGACTCCTGACTCTGAAGAAAAAGGTTCAGGGTTCGAGACCCTGGAGGATTTTTTTTTTATTTTGGAAATTGAAAATAAATAAAATTAAATTAAATTCGAAATTTAATCCGAACGTAGTCTAGTCAAAAGTGTAAGAGTAGCAGTGGTCCAGTGGCAGGACTCCTGACTCTGAAGAAAAAGGTTCAGGGTTCGAGACCCTGGAGGTTTTTTTATTTTGGAAATTGAAAATAAATAAAATAAATTAAATTTGAAATTTAATCCGAACGTAGTCTAGTCAAAAGTGTAAGAGCAGCAGTGGTCCAGTGGCAGGACTCCTGACTCTGAAGAAAAAGGTTCAGGGTTCGAGACCCTGGAGGTTTTTTTTTTTGGAAATTGAAAATAAATAAAATTAAATTAAATTTGAAATTTAATCCGAACGTAGTCTAGTCAAAAGTGTAAGAGAGCAGTGGTCCAGTGGCAGGACTCCTGACTCTGAAGAAAAAGGTTCAGGGTTCGAGACCCTGGAGGTTTTTT
Organism: Pycnopodia helianthoides; assembly: GCA_032158295.1. Classification (NCBI taxonomy): domain Eukaryota; kingdom Metazoa; phylum Echinodermata; class Asteroidea; order Forcipulatida; family Asteriidae; genus Pycnopodia; species Pycnopodia helianthoides. The sequence goes on along the minus strand of JASTWB010000377.1, from coordinate 690 downwards.
TTTTTATTTTGGAAATTGAAAATAAAATAAAATTAAATTAAATTTGAAATTTAATCCGAACGTAGTCTAGTCAAAAGTGTAAGAGCAGCAGTGGTCCAGTGGCAGGACTCCTGACTCTGAAGAAAAAGGTTCAGGGTTCGAGACCCTGGAGGTTTTTTTATTTTGGAAATTGAAAATAAATAAAATTAAATTAAATTTGAAATTTAATCCGAACGTAGTCTAGTCAAAAGTGTAAGAGCAGCAGTGGTCCAGTGGCAGGACTCCTGACTCTGAAGAAAAAGGTTCAGGGTTCGAGACCCTGGAGGTTTTTTTTTTTTTGGAAATTGAAAATAAATAAAATTAAATTAAATTTGAAATTTAATCCGAACGTAGTCTAGTCAAAAGTGTAAGAGCAGCAGTGGTCCAGTGGCAGGACTCCTGACTCTGAAGAAAAAGGTTCAGGGTTCGAGACCCTGGAGGTTTTTTTATTTTGGAAATTGAAAATAATAAAATTAAATTAAATTTGAAATTTAATCCGAACGTAGTCTAGTCAAAAGTGTAAGAGCAGCAGTGGTCCAGTGGCAGGACTCCTGACTCTGAAGAAAAAGGTTCAGGGTTCGAGACCCTGGAGGATTTTTTTATTTTGGAAATTGAAAATAATAAAATAAAATTAAATTTGAAATTTAATCCGAACGTAGTCTAGTCAAAAGT